>JAPFRF010000002.1:17143646-17191146 GCA_029282475.1 Phrynocephalus forsythii
TTATGACGCTGTTTGTAATCAGTCTGAGCAATTTTCTTGCAAAAACTCAATATATGGTCAATAGTTTCATCTGCCTCTTTGCAGAGTCTACATGTGGGGGACTCAGCTGATTTTTCTATTCTAGCCTTAACTGCATTTGGTCTGATAGCTTGTTCTTGAGCTGCAAAAATCAGGGCCTCTGTCTCTTTTTTCAGTGTTCCATTGGTGAGCCATAACCAAGTCTTTTCCTCATCTACTTTTCCTTTGACTTTTTCAAGGAACTGCCCATGCAGCGCTTTATTATGCCAGCTATCAGCTCGTATTTGCATTGTTGTTTTCCTGTATTGACCCTTTGTTTGATTTACTTTAAACACCTCCCTGTTCTTAACCTCCAATAATGCTGGCTCTGTACTATTTTTTACATAAACTGCCAATGCATGCTTCTCTTCTTCAACTGTCTGCTTCACTTGCAGAAGACCTCTACCACCTAATTTTCTAGGTAAATACAGCCTGTCAACATCACTGCGTGGATGTAATGCATAGTGAATGGTCATAAGTTTTCTTGTTTTCCTATCTAGAATATCTAGCTCAGTCTGAGTCCAGTTTATAATGCCAGCGGTATACCTGATGACCAGTATGGCCCAGCTATTAATGGCCTTGATGGTGTTACCACCATTCAGCTTACTTTTTAATACTTTTCTGACCCTTTGGATATATTCTTTACTGACCACATTTTTCACTTGCCCATGCTTTATATTATCTAATTCCAGTATGCCCAGATATTTATAGGCTTCAGACTGATGGTACTTAATAGCTTGTCCATTTGGCATTTCAATTCCTTCACTCTCAATTATTTTTCCTTTTCTCAGTGCCACTGTGGCACATTTGTTTAGTCCAAACTCAATACTAACATCAGTGCTGAAAATTCAGGCTGTGTTGGTCAGTGAGTGTATTTCAGTTTCTGATTTTCCATACAAATTTAACTCATCCATATACAATAGATGAGAAATTTTCCCTGAATTTTTAGCAGTTTGGTAACCTAAATTTGTCTTCTGCAAAATTATTGAGAGGGGAATCAGGGCAATAGTAAATAGCAGAGGTGACAAAGAGTCACCTTGAAAAATCCCTCGTTTGATGCTAACCAATCCATAGCTTTCATCCCTGACAAACAATTCTGTTTTCCAGTTCTTCATCGCATTTTCAATTAGGGCACTAATACTTTTACATATTCCAATGGCATCCAGGCACTTAATAATCCAACTATGTGGTACTGAGTCAAAGGCTCTTTTGTAGTCAATCCAAGTCATATATAAATTAGTTTTCCGGGCTTTACAATTGTCTAGGATCATTTTATCAATGAGTAACTGATCTTTTGTGCCTCTACTTCCCCGTTTGTTCCCTTTCTGCTCTACTGGCATGATGTTATTTGCTTCCAAATAATCCTGGACTCTATCAGCTATGATGCCTGTTAGCAGTTTATACATAGTTGGTAAACATGTTATTGGCCTGTAATTTTCAGGTATTGCTCCTTTTGTTGGATCCTTCTGAATCAAATAGGTTTTCCCAGTTGTTAACCACTCATTAATATAACCTGTTCTCAACATTTCATTAAATTGTTGGGCCATTTTTCCATGCAGACTGGTCAGGTGTTTAAGCCAAAACCCATGCAGTTGATCATTGCCAGGTGATGTCCAGTTTTTGACTCTTTGTACTCTTTTGGTGATCATATCAGCTGTTATTTCTAGTTGGTCCATTGTGCACTTGGAGAATTTCTTCTCAAAATCTTGGAGCCATCCAGCATTTCTATTATAGTCTTTCTCAGTCCCCCATATGTCTTTCCAAAACTGAATGGTTGCCATTTTTTCAGGCTTTTCATCTTTTTTACCTATTTTCTGATTTAAACTCTGATAGAACTTTCTTTGATCTGATTGAAACAACTGGTTGCCTTTATACTGAGTAAATCTAGCATCATATCTTTCAATTTTTCTAGCTGTTGCTGTTATTTGCTGCTTCACTATTTCCAATGTTTCTCCAATTTTCCTTGTACTTAGCCAGTATTTTTTATTATTATTATTATTATTATTATTATTATTATTATTATTATTATTATTATTATTATTATTATTATTATTATTATTATTATTATTATTATTGTGCCAGTTTGTCCTTCAGATAAACAAGTGTTTGGCACTTCCCAGCTCTGGCAATTACCCATTTTCAAAGGCAGTGCCTATATGAGGCAGGACATGGGAGCATGGGCAACCCACAAACGAGGCAGGGCTGGTAAGTGCTGAACACCTGATTGTCTGGAGGGTAAACTGGCACAAACTACTGTACTGGCAGTTCGTGCCCTTCTCTAGTCCTGAAATCTTCAACTCAATTAAACAGATCTAGGGGTGTGGTGGCTCAGCGGACTAAGATCCGCAACTCAGCAGTTTGAATCCCAGATGCCACACAGCAGAGCAAGCTCCTGCTGATAACCCCAGCTCCTGCCAACCTAACAGTTTGAAAGCATGTAAACACAAGTAGATAAATAGGTACCGCCATAAAAAGTGGGAAGGTAAAACAGTGTTTCCTTGCAGCCATGCCGGCCATGTGGCTATGGACTTGCACAACACTGGCTCTTTTGGCTTGAATACAGAGATGAGCACTGCCCCTAGAGTTGGACACATCTAGCATGCACGTGTGGGGGAAACCTTTACCTTTACCTAGGACCTCAAACACTTTTCCTATTCTATCTGTATTTCTTTAATGAACATAAGCTTTCTTATTTTCTCTAAAAGAAGTCTGGACATTATTTCTTCACAAATAATGAACAAGGCAACAACTCCAAGTTTCAAGGGCTGAATCCACAAGGTAACATTAATATTGTACCTCTATATGCATATTCTCCAGTAGAGAGAATGGGTAAGCTGTGGAGAGGGAAGAAGAGGAGCCCGCATTTAGGGTGGTGTGGGGAAGAGCACTGATTCAGTATTATCCACACATCGGGGGGGGGGGGAGTGTGCTTATATACTCAAAGGTGTTATTGCTGCAGTAAGGCTGAAATCCTGATTTACCCTCTTACCCAGATCAGGACTTCCATTCACGGATGCCCAAAGTCCATAAAATGAAATCTGAAGTTAAAGTTATCTTACATTATGCACACTTGTACTCAGATGAAGGCCCAGAGCACACATACAGTACATATGATTAGACATGGGAACGACCAGAAAAAATGACGTTTCGAGTTTTCGTTTGTCGGAACGGGTCTGTTTTGGGTCGTTTCCGTTTGTCGCAAAATTTTTCAAAAATTTGTCGTTTCCGTTTGTCGTTTGTCATTTGTCGTTTCCGCCGCAATTTAGCACGATTTGACTTCCCAGAGCATAGGGGCGTCCCGCAATCAGGGCCAGTGCTAGGATTTTTTTGCACCCTAGGCGGGGCGGGGGGGGGGCGGGAAGTGCAGGCGGGCAGCGGTGGCGGGAGGCCATGGGCGGGCGGCGGCCGCGGGCGGGCGAGTGAGCGGGCGGCGGCGCGGGCCGCAGGTGGGTGGCGGTGTGGGCGGACGGGCGAGTGGGCAGTTAGGATATCACTTAGGATAGAGGTTCTGTCCTTGGCTTGCACCCCAAATGTGTGTGTGTGCGAGCAAATTGAAGTTGGGAAAATAGAAAATAAATGGTAGTATATAATATATATTTAAAATAAATCCACACCTCCCACTCCCAGTCGAACCTCCCCCTTTATCCAATATCAGAAAAAAATCCTCACAAACTGCCAGAGAAGAAATAAAGAATACACTGCTATTCCCTTCAGCAGACAAAGCTGCAGGGAATCAAAGAAATTATTTTCTAAATTCAATTCCCTCCCTGCCTGCCTAGCTTAAATCCTAAAGCCTCCAGCCTCCCTCCTCAATCTCGATCGGATCACACAAGCACCAGCAGCCAGCCCTCCTCCCTCAACCACATCCATACACCCGACTGCGATTTCTGGAAGGTGCCTCGGCTTTTTATGCCCTCCGAAACACCCAGAAGTGTCAGTCAAAAACCTGGCGATGCCATTGGTGGAATGGTTCAAAAAATTTGCATGGTCCCATCCCATGCCCAGCCCAAATGGGCAGGTCTAAAAAAATAAAAAATAAAAAATAAATAAAATCAATACGACGTTTTATTGCTATAAAAACCCACTGCTGCTACTATTAAAATTCAGGCATTTAAAATAAATAATTTTCACATGTTTCTGTGGTGATTTGGTGTGTTTTTTGACCACGATTTCAAAAGAAAAATTGTGGTCGCCATTTTGGATCCCCCCCAACCGCATGGCATGGCGAGACAACGAGGATGACCCCCCCCCAGCCTGGTGCAAGCAGCCCAGGACAGGAGAAGAGGGTGGGAACCTGGGGACCCCCCAGAAAGCACCCCTCTGGTAGGTGGCAAAGCCTCAGGCAGGCATATTTTCGCCTGCTTTTTTGGCCGGGAGTTGGGGTTTAAAAAAAAAAATTAAAAAACTTTTTCTGTGCTTTGCATTGCACGATCGCCACGATGCCACAAACGGAAACGAAAAACCCGACCAAATTTTTCTTTTTTCGGTTCGAGTTCGAGTTCTGACAGCTTAATTATCGTTGCCATTTCCGTTACGTAACGGAAACAATAACCGAAAACGGAAACGACAATTTCGCCGAGTCGTGCCCATGTCTACATATGATTGCTCATATCTGCCCCTATGATTGATTGATTTAAAGCAGAAGCTGATAACATGTCAGACACCCATACTTGAACAGGCAAGCAATAAATTGGTGAGATACTCTTGGGTGGAATATGCATGTTGAGAAGCAGTTCTGCAACTATTGTCATTCTCTTGTGAGTCAATTAAGGCCCCCCCATTTTCTAGATGGATTAAAACCATCCTGTTTTTCTGGCAAAATGCCTACAGTACTAGGATAACTTTGTATTGGCTATCATAGCACACATTTTAATGGTAATGCTTCCTCTGTCATAATCTCCTCTAAGCATCTGTCCCCTCCACATCGGAAGGCTATGCTACATTTAAAAACTGCTGTGAGCATTAATCCTAGTTGTTCACAGCTCAGTTGAGTAGGCAGCCATATTTGCACAAGGTAGCCCAGCCTGGGAGTGGAAAAACAATCTCCAATTAACAAAGATAACTGTACTGTAAAAAGTGAAACATGAGAGCAGTGGAGATAAAGGGAAACGGAAGAGTCAAATACAGAGAGGAAACCCACACCAAAATGTAATATTTGGAAGGAAACAAATGGGGAAAGGAACCTGCCTTCCTCTGGAGGGTGAAAAGATTGAAAGGGAAACAAATGAAACCATGACAAAAATGAAATGAAACAAAAAATCTGGCACTGAGCAGTGCCAAGGAATTTGAAGGGCTTGCATGAAATAAATATCTGAAAAGCCTAATTATATCCAACTGCTTTTGAGTTGAATTGGAAAGTCACTCTAATTTTGTTTGTTTGTTTTAATATAGGAAACTGAATTGGGAAAATAATGAGCCTTAAAGCTAAAATAAACATTTTTTTTTAAATGAAGAGAGGGTTTTGAATATTACTGCAACTCTGCCATTACAGATTTAGGCCCTTCCT
Organism: Phrynocephalus forsythii; assembly: GCA_029282475.1. Classification (NCBI taxonomy): domain Eukaryota; kingdom Metazoa; phylum Chordata; class Lepidosauria; order Squamata; family Agamidae; genus Phrynocephalus; species Phrynocephalus forsythii. The sequence goes on from JAPFRF010000002.1 coordinate 17,149,210, forward strand.
CTTCTTCCTCAAGTTGGCTAGCTGGAAAATATATGGAAACAAATATGGGTTTTAAAGGGCAGTATGATACATTTTAGTCATATTCTCAAAAGAATCTGACTTTTCCATAATCTTTTAAGGCCCAAGCATCCCATTCTAAGCTTAATATTGCATATTCAATTCAGTCATTTCATTTATTAGGTTTATACCCTACCCATCTGGCCGTGAGGCCACTCGATGTACTTAGCCTTTACCAAAAATCAAAGCATTCACCTTCACGTTTGTGGTATGGTATGTTTAGAAATGTTGCTTTGGGGATCCACTCTGCCCCATTATGAAAAGGTTGACCTTCTGGATTAATTTCCCACCAGCTGTAATTCACACGTGGCTGAATTTTATATTGGAAAAAATGGTGGAAATTTGTTTGATTATTTAAAAAAAATCCAAAATGTTGTTTTTAGTTTTTATAGAATAGTATTTTAATGATATAAGCTGTATTTTAAAGAAAAAAATCAGTACAGTAGATCCAAAGTGAATTCTAGTCCATGCAGTGGGCCTGTGCTGGGCCTCTGGAGCTTGCCCCATGCCAAGCACCACCCGCCCACGCCTGAAACCCCTGTAAATCTGCGATATACCAGGATCACAGTATGGGAAGCATGATGTGGTGGGAGACTACTGTACAGTAGGACTTCCATATCCACTGGTTCATTATCCACTGATTCAGCTATTCACGGTTGGCAGAGGGAAAAAAATTAAATAATTCAGCAGCCACAAAGCAAGCTGTTGTCACAAACAGTAGCTGTAAAGCGAGCTATTGTCACAGATAGCGTTTGTAAAGCAAGCTACTGTCACAAACAGCAGCCATAAAGCAAGCTACTATCTCAAAATAGCAGTCATAAAGTAAGCTACTGTCAGGAAACAGCAGTTGGGGGGTGGGTGGGCAGGCATTCTCTCTTATCCACGGATTTCATTATCCACGGGAAGGCCTGGAACCAATCCCCAGTGAATACTGGGGTCCTACTGTAGTGTACCTTTTTAAGAGGAAATATTTTCAATCAGTCAGTTAGTCATTCAGTCAGTCAGGATGGGCAATTTGTGGCCCTCCAGGCATTTCTAGACTGCAGCTCCCATCTGCCGAGCATAACCTAGCCAAGAACACTAGGCGCTGCTGGCCAATAACATCTAGAGCAGTGCTTCTCAACCTGTGGGTCCCCAGATGTTCCTGGACTGCAATTCCCAGAAACCCCTTCCAGCACAGCAAGTGGTGGAGGCTTCTGGGAGTTGCAGCCCAGGAACATCTGGGGACCCAGGTTGAGAACTACTGATCTAGAGGGTGACAAATTGCTCACCTCAATGTAGACCAATTGTTCCGAACCATGGGTGTTGCAGTCATGATGCAACACAGTGATTGGGTTGAAGCAGAATGCTCTGAGTCCGCTCTAAACAAGGCTGGGTCATAAATCTTTGACAGTAGGGAAGAGAGAGGAAGGGTCTTTTTGGTCACGTCACTTCCAGACCTGTGGGCACCCTCCCCCACCTAATCTCTGAGTGCCAGAGCCTGTTTTCCCCTGCGGCTTCCTCTCAAGTCATCCCACTGCAGGCTGTCTTTGTCTTTGCTCAGGGTCATCTAGAGTTTGCTATGGTCCTGGCTTCCACTCTGGGTCCCTGCTCTGCGGTGGATGTGGATGTACGTCCAGGGGCTAATGACTTCCTCAGCTAGCTCCCTTGGGGTTTCAGGCTGCCTGAGCCTCAAAGTGGGCTTCCTACACTTAGGTCCATAGATGTTCTTAAACTGGAACTCCCAGAAGTCTTCACCCCTAGCAGTTCTGGCTAAAATTTCTGGGAGTTGTAGTCCAAGAACATCTGGGAGGTCACGGTTGGGAACCCCTGATGTAGAGGATAATAGGAAATATATGTCTAGGTGATTTATAGGGAGCTGAAGGTTTAAGCCTTTAAAAATTACCCCCTTCTTTTCTTTTTGTATTTTTCTTTTCTTTCCCCCCTTTCCTTTCTCTTTGTTTTCTTTAATTTTCTGTAATTAAACATCACAGCTGCTGCTTTGTCCAAAGCATTCAACATTCAACCTGCCATTTACAAAACTAAAACAATCATCTGATTTATTCTAGAGCTGCTTTAAGGCTTACACAGCTGAAGTAGGAAATATTCTATGCTTAAAAGACACTTTTACTACCATAGCGTTACTAGTTATGATGCTATATGTTTTGTTTCCAGTCTCAAAAACTTAACTGACCAACAACAGCTCAATTTGAATTTTTAAAATATGCCTGAATTTTACAATCAAATGAGGAGTGATCTGATTTGCCCCCTGCTGCCTACAAGCAAGATTGCTCAGCTGTTCTTGTACTGCCTGTCAGACCAGAGCTCCCATGATATAGCAACTCAGGTTGGCAATTTCGTCCTGGATGCAAAACATAAAAAGGATGTATTACTTGCAGATGCCTGAATATTGTATGTGTTCCATGTTTTTTTCTTCTTTTTATTCATTTTTCTCTTTTATATTAACCAACTTTGCATATTAATATAGGCCATATGACCTCAACAACCATTATTTTTTAAACTTAAGTTAAGTAAGTTAATCAATGGGGTGGGGAAATAATGGCTTTTCATCTATAGTTTTGAAAGGCTTATAGCCTGTCGCCTCGAGTGGATGAACCGGGGTGGGGATGTTCATATCTCTTGCAGGTCACCCTTGGCCCTTTCAATCAAATATGCTTTTAAAAGCTTTAGACTGGTCCCAACCTCTGCAACGGCAAGAAACTTGGTTTGTCCATTTAATGAATATCCAATCAGCTAGTGGTGGCACATATGGGGACTTTGGGGTAAAATCAAGGTCAAACTAGCTATGTGGGCAATATGACAACTGTGCCCCTTTCTTTCTCACTGGATTTTCTTTTCTTCTGTTTTCTGTTTGCCCTTTGCCTTCTCCCCAGTGATCATTCAGAGTTTTCCTCTTCTAACTCTCCTCCTCCAACATATCAAGCTGCAGGAACTCAAGAATGTGTATGAATCTGAGCATCACACATAGAGGAGGGCGACAAGGATGGTTGAGGGTCTGTAGGAAACGTCTTATGAGGAACGGCTTAGGGAACTGGGAATGTTTAGCCTCTCTAAAAGAAGGCTGAGGTGGGATATGATAGCTATGTTTAAATATTTGAAAGGATGTCATATTGAAGAGGGAACAGGTTTGTTTTCCATGGCTTCAGAGACTAGGACTCGGGGCAATGGTTTCAAACTATAGGAAAAGAGATTCCATTTGAACATCAGGAAGAACTTCATGACAGTTAGAGCTGTTTAGTGGTGGAATATGCTGCCGCGGAGGGTGGTTGAGTCTCCTTCCTTGGAGGTTTTTAAGCAGAGGCTGGATGGCCACCTGTCGGAAATATTGTGATGGGGTTCCTGCATGGCAGGGGGTTGGACTAGATGGCCCTTGAGGTCTCTTCCAACTCTATGATTCTATGATTCTATGAACAGGCATAATTCACAAGAACTGTGGTTCTCCCTCTCTCTCTCTCTCACACACACACATACACACAGAGAGAGAGGGGGGAGGAGGAGTCAGGAACAAATAAGATCCATTAAGTGATGGGGACCTGGAAAGTATGTGCAGTGTTTGTTGCCATATACACGTGGCATGTGCAAACTAGTTCCACTGTTGGAAGGTAAAGTAAGAGAACTGGAGCTGTGGGTAGTCATGCTTAAGGCCATAAAAGAAGACAAATAGGATGTAGACAGAACTCTTGAGTAGTAGGGACTGCCACCGAGGAAGGCACTGGAGGTGGAAGAACAGCAAGATAAAACAGAGGAGGAGAATGTTAAGTAGAAAACAAACAGAGTGGAAGATGCACCTTGAAAAGCAGTCACATTGAGGACCAAAAGAAGAAGTGGAACCAGTGGAACTGCAAAACCACTTTCAGTTTGTTGAAGACAAGTCTGGCAGACAGCATAGAGACTGAGACATAAAGGAGACCCTGCTGAAGAGCAAGAGGGAGTACGAAGTTCAGCCAAGCAGAATCAGCGAAGCCCCACCCTACAAAAAGAAGAAAAGTACAGTTGTTGTAATTGGAGATTCCTGACAGAGTTTGGCAATTTATTCTGCCAGTGGAAGCTAAGACTCAGGGAGACAAAATCCACATGAAACAGCCAGTGTTTCTTAAAAGCAGCTATATTACATATATACAAACATAACATAATTTCAGCAACATTTCACAGAGTACATAGAGATAGCATATCAGCATATCATAGTACAGATATAAAGCATGGCAAAGGTACAAAGGCTACTGATTTCTGGAGCCCTTTTATACTCATGATGATTACCAATCAGAAAACTGGTTCTATCATGCAATTGCATCTACTTTGCATCAGCTTTATTCATTATGTCTATTCAGAACACCTGGCAGTATTTAGAAAATTTATACACCTCTGTTACAATGACTCAGTATTACATACTGGACTCCATTTTACAAATCATATACTTATGAAACACCCATTGACAAACCTATTCGGTCTAATACAACATATTTTCCTCACTAATATCTGACTATTTCCTACAGTATGGGATGGGAACTGTGCTACGCCACGGACCCAACAGTTAGGCTGCCTCCCTAGAGGATTAGGGATGTGATGGGAGAATGGCCATTTTTCATAAAACCCATGGATACACACCCCTTTCTTTTCAATGGCATGGAAACAAATGACACAGGCAAGAGGAAATACAAAGAAATCACATCAGGATCTGAACCTCTGGGGAGGAGATGTAAGAACTTTGGAGCCCAGATGCTCTTCTTGTCCATCCAACCAGTACTCTTACTGGTGTTGGTTTGCCCCTCAGAAGAAAGTTTTTGGCCACAAAAAGGGGGAAATCATCAGGAGCATTAAACTGATTGGAAAAGGGAGAGAGATGAAGGCTCAGTTGTAAAGATGATGTCAAATGCCATCAACTCTCCCTCAACTTATGGCAATCCTATGAATGAGCAATCGCCAAAATGTCCTGTTCTCAACTGCCCCTGCTCTCTTGCAAAATGAAGTCTGTGGTTTCTTGAGGGAGTCGGACCATCTTGTATTTGGCCTTCCTCTTTTCCTGCTCCCTTCACCCATTCCCAGTATTATTGTCTTTTCCAGAGAATCATGCCTTCTCATTATGTCTCAAGAAGGAAAATCTCAATTTCGATGTTTTTGCCTCCAGAGATAGTTCAGGCTTGATTTGCTCTTGGGCTCACTTATTCACTTCTGGCAGCCCATAAATATTTCCTTCTCTCCCTCCCCCCTCATCACTTTCATTACTTTCTCTCCCTCCCCCCCCCCATCACTTAAATGTCCAGCTTTCACACTCATACATGGTGATCAGAAATACAATAGTATGGTTGATTTTGATCTTGGCCTCCAGTGACATATCCTTACACTTCATGATATTTTCTACTTCCTTCTCCATCCCCTGTTTCCAGTTACATAGTCTGTTTGAGTTCTGCATTGACCATCTGGTGATGTCCATGTGTACAGCTGTCTGTGTGCTTGTTTGAAGCATTACAGTATCTGCAATAAATAAGTAGATGGAGGCTTACAAACACACAAACAGAGAAAAAAAGATCAAGCAGCTTTAATGGGGGGCAGTAATAATCTTCATAAAAATGAAGAAAGGAAAGCAGGCCACAAATCACACCATCTCTGGTGTCTATGCATGAAAGCCAAAGAAAACAAACAAGAAACTGGAAATTCGGAAGTAATAATACAGCTTGATAGAGACATCTGAAACTTGATTGAATGACGCATGACTAGAATACAGCAACTGAAGGGTATACTGTTCAGAAATAACAGAAAGAATAGAAAATGAGATGACGTCACAGTATATTTCAAAATGCACATTTCTTCACAGAAATACTGGGAAATGAGCATGGTTGTCCCATGGAGAGCATCTGGATTAATATAACTGGGAAGAAAAATAAAAGGAACATGGTACTTGGAGTCTAACTAACTGCCTGATAGAGGAATAGATGAGGATGACAAAGTTGGAAAACAAATTGCAAGAATTTTGAAAAGACGTGGTGTATTAGTAATGGGAGATATCAGTTATTCTGATCTTTGCTGGTAGGCAAAGTCTGCCAAACAGCACCCTTCCAAGAAATTCCTGGCTTGTGTGGCTAATAGCATTATTTAGGCATGTGCCTAGCAAAAGACAGAGAAAAGAAACAGTGGCTAAGATACTCAGTGGAGATGGGAAAAATCATAGATTTTAAAGAAAAGGCAATGGTGCTTGATTCTTAATTTAGCCTGGCCTTTTCCCAAACAACAGTCTATGACCATCACCACCCCAGCAAATGTGAAGTACACATGGAGGGGACAGGGCTGTAATTTATGTCTGATAAACAAATAGTCAAGGAGTACCTTTTTACTTTGAATGAGTTCAAACCTCCAGGCCCATTTGAACTGCATCCCATTGAGGAAACTGGCTGAAGAACTCTTCGTTCCACTGTCTATTATTTTCTTGAAATCATTGAGTATGGATGCAGTGCTAGATCATTGGAGGAAGGCCAATGTTGTCCCTATCTTCAAAAAAGAGGAACCAGGGAAATACAGACCAGTCAGCCTGACATCAATCCAGTGGAAAATTCTGGGCAGATTATAAAAGAATCACTCTGAGAGCTTCTTAAAAACAATACGGCAATAACCAGAAGCCAACCTGCACCTGTCAAGAACAAATACTGCCAGAGTAATGGAGAGAATGTTGTAGATGTAATATATCTTGACTTCAGCAAACCTTTTGTCAACTTGCAGAGGGTGAAGAGAATAGTCATGGGAAGATTTAGGTGCCATAGAGGCCACAAATCACCATTTTTCTGATTCATCCCATATCTTGTGCTTGCCAGGTTTAACAGGGATAGGTGTATATTGCTACACTTAGGAAAAAACCAAAAATAAAACAAATAAACATACAATGGCAAGATAGATCTTGGAATTACTGTAGATCACAAGGTTAATATGAACCAATAATGCAATGTAGTTGCAAAAAAGTCAAATGTTATTTCAGGCTACAGTTACAGTCTACAAATCCCATTACGTACTAGTCAACACTAATTAAGTTTCATTTTGAGTAGTGTGTCCAGTTCTGCACACAACACATTGTAAAAGGATGTGAACAAACTGGAGCAAGTTCAGAGGAGGGCAAGAAGTATGATCCGGGGGGGGGGGGACTGAAAACCAAGCCCTATGAGGAAAGACTGAAAGAACTGTTTAGTCTAGAGTGGGGAAAAGAATAGCAAGAGGTATTCACTTTTCAAATATTAGGATGACCTCCTCAGGGAGGCTGACAGGGGTTGCTCTACCCTGTTGGTCCTCTTTGATTTTTCAGCGGCCTTTGATACTGTTGACCACGGTATCCTGCTGGATCAGCTTGCCAAGGTGGGGATCGGAGGCTCTGCCTTCAGCTGGCTCCGGCCCTTCCTTGGCAACCGACTCCAGCGGGTGCAGCTGGGGGATGAGCTGTCGGCTCCTTGGACACTCCCTTGCCCCAGGGATTGGCAATATCCCCCATGCTGTTCAACATCTATATGAGACTGCTGGCTGCGGTCATCAGGGGATTTAGAGTCTGCTGTCATCAATATGCTGATGACATGCAGCTCTATCTCTCCTTTTCCACCTCTGCAGAGGCGGCGGTGCGCTCCCTCGATCTGTGCCTGGAGGCAGTCATGGAATGGACCAGGACTAATAGGCTCAAGCTTAACCTGGAGAAGACAGAGGTTCTGTTCTTTAGGGCATCCTCTGCGGGGTACAGCGGCCCTCTCCCCAAGCTGGGGGGGGGGTCCTGGACCCGGCCTTATCCATGGAAGATCAGGTGATGGCCGTGTCCAGAACCGCCTTTTTCCACCTGCATCAGATTGCCCAGATCCATATGTACCTAGTTGGGGCCTCCCTCAGAACAGTCGTACAGCCTCTCATGACCTCGAGGACTGACTACTGCAATGCTCTCTACGTGGGGTTGTCCTTGACCCTTGTCCGAAGACTTCAGCGGGTCCAGAACGTGGCGGCCAGATTGGTGGCTGGTGCGCGTTGCTTTGACTGCATCACCCCAATTCTGGCTCGTCTGCACAGGTTGCCCATTGTGCTCCAGATAAGGTTCAAGGTCTTGGTTTTGGTTTACAAAACCCTCCATGGCTTGGGACCTGAATACCTGTCGAAGTGTATCTCCCAAAAATCATCTGAGGCCTGGCCCACTAGGATGTCACAGGCGCACTCACTTCGAGTGGCCACACCCAGGTAGGCGCAGAAATCAGCTACCTGTAATCGCACCTTCTCTGTGGCTGGCCCCTCACTCTGGAACCATCTTCTGAGTGAGCTGCGCCCTGCACAGTCCCTGCCCGCCTTCAAAAAAGTGCTAAAAACCCTGGTTTTAGGGAGGCATTTGGTGACCTAGTTTAGGGTTTTGTTTGTTTGTTTGCCATCTTGCCGTTGACTTTTTGACTCTCTTGTGTCTTTATATATTATATTTTTTATATTTTTCTTTTATACAGTTTTTATTTTCGTTTGATTGTTGTATTGTTTCCTTTGGGTCTGTTGTGCCCTTCTTGTTCACCACCCAGAGTTCCTTCGGGAAGACGGGTGGTATAAAAATGGATAAATAATTAATAAATATATAAATAAATATTTGAAAGATGGTTATTCAGAGAAGGAACAGGATCTGTCCTTGATCATCTCAGATAATAATGGGCTCAAGTTATAGAAAGCCAGATTTTTGTTGAATGTCAGGGGAAATTTTCTGTTAAAGCAATATGACAATCGGTCATCCTAGGAGGTGGTGAACCCTGGTTGCATTCAAATGAAAATAGAGACAGCCATTCATCAGATATACTTGTATTTGGATTCTTGCACTGAGCAAGGGATTGGGCTCATGGCCTTATAAGGCCCCTTCAACCTCCATGATGATTCTTGTTTCCATGCACAGCAGTTAGACCTTTGCTGTTCCAACAGTGAAAACATTAGAAGTGTATGTTTAATTGACCTGGTCTTCCAGGCCTACTCAAAAGAGTACAAGCATTTAATCAAATTCCAGTGTTTCCTACTTTTGAGATTCTTGAGGAGCCTTTTTAATCCAGAGCGGATTTGAGTCTACTGCAGGCTACAGACATAATTTCATTGATATCACTTTTAAAGAGGAAATATGCATTAAAAATTCATATCTCAGAAATCCCTTAATATTCACAATAATTTTAGGTCTCACTATCTTGGAGCTGTAATATAACAGGAAGACACATATACTGCCCATACAAATATAAAGATACTATTTATTCATTTGCTTTATATATTGTCATTTTAGTGCAATGCACTATTCTGGGCAGCTTACAGCAAGCTAAAACATATAATCATCATATAACTGAGCAAGATGGCGGAGGGTTAACCTCTTAGTGTCTTGCTGCTCCTCCCCTTTCTATTTTTATTTTTGTTTTCTGCTTTACACTTTTACTTTCTAGCTCTTATTTTTAACATCTTTCTTTTCTTTGCTGTTTTCTTTTTACTAATATGGACTTTGGTGTTTTTCCCCAAACTTATGTGGAGGAGGATTTTGTAATTGCTGCTTCTCCGGTGAGAACAACAGCGACATGGAGATGGTCAGTGCTTATAGCTCGGACAGATAATTTCTTTTGCCTCGGACTTAGCTTGCATAACCCAAGGACATGTTATCTCCTTTGAATTCTATCATTTGCCTATACATTTCTCGGATACCATCGTGAGTCGCTGCCTTGAAACAACTATCTGTCTGGGAGCTGTGTGATTTGTACTTTCAGCACTTACCATGACGCTTGAACCAGGTCATGCTCATCGAAAGCACAGGGTGGAAGAATCCCCAAGCTGGGCGCCTTGGCGCGGGAGGCTTTGGATTGAGATTCTCCCCTGTTTTGGAAACCTTCGATGTCCTACCATTCTGAGAACAGTTCGGAGAGCTACCATCTGCCTCCTGATAAACTGTTTTCATTCTCTTTGCTGGGCGAGACAGAGACAGTGAAGCTGTACTTGTGGCAAGCGGACAACTTATGGCTGATAAGACCTTCCACAGCTGCAATTAAGGCAATGTAAACAAACTGAGAGACCATCCTCAGAGGGAAATGCAAGCTTTAACAACTACCAATGGCTGCTGTCCTTGAAAGGCTTTCTAACAGAAACATATTAAGATTCTCTGTTTGTTTCAAGTTTGTTCACACGATCTAATATGTATGCTTGACCTTAGTACTTGGCTGTGACTCTGTGAGAACATTTGGAAGGATTTTTGGGATGTTATTATTATTGTAGATGGCTAAGGAAAGTTTAAAGAATAAAGTTTTAAGATGGTGTTCTTCTGCCTCTGCTCTGCCTAATCCAACACCTGTGGCAGGTGTGCTTAAGCACCTGTGTGCTTAAAGGAGCAGAGTCATAGGAATTAAAGGGGAGTATTTGATGGTATAGAATGTGATTGTGGTGAGTGTAAGGGTGGAAAAATGATACTACTTTCAGAATCTGATGGGAACTATAGATCAAGCAGTACATCATCTGTAACTCCAAGTAAGGATTTAGGATCGCTGTTAATATTCAGAGTTATAATAATTTTTACTGAGACCCATATTTAGATTGCCTAAGATATTGTATTTTTGCATTTTTAAACCTCCCGTCTCCATAAAAATTGTTTGTTCTCCCCTAATCTCGGTGATTATTCTATCCTCCCATACCCTACCATATTCTAGACACAGATTTTAGTTTGCTGGACTGGTTCACCTATACTCCTCTGTATTATACAGTTCTTTCGTTTATTTATTATTTTACCTTCAGGAGCACTGGAAGGCCATTCTTTTAGCGAGGAAGTCACCTATATCTCTCTGATCTCTGGCAAAGGGAGGTATGCTGCGGATGCAGGATCGAGTAGACCAAAGAGGAGGGAGAGATGGTTGCAAGCTGTCCCTTGTTCTAACTCTGCACCCACCTGTCAGATATGAGGTAACCAGCTCAGTCGGCCCTCCCCTCTATCCCTGGTGTTATTGAATGCCAGGTCAGCCTCTAATAAAGCCCACCTAATTTATGATTTGATTCGGGATCATAAGGCAGACCTGGCTTGTATTACTGAAACTTGGGTGGGCGCAGAGTGTGGTCCTACCCTCGCTCTGATGTGCCCTCCTGGGTACTCCATCCAACACCTGGGTAGATTGGAGGGGCGGGGGCGGGGTAGCCATTGTATACAAAAACACCCTTGAGGCTGTCAGGCTCTCTGCATTGGCGGTCCCAGGTCTTGAGGTCCTCCACGTGGCTATTGGGGGCAGGGAAGGAACTGGGATAGTGCTGGCGTACCGTGCTCCCCGTGACCCAGCACTTTCCCTTCCAGAGCTGGCCACCTTTGTCTCCAGGGCGTTGTTGAGATCTCTTAGGCTTTTAGTTCTGGGGGACTTCAACATCCATGCGGAGGCTCAGGTTTTGGGTCCAGCTCTAGAGTTCTTGGAAACCATGGCTTCCTTGGACATGTCCCAACTTGTCAATGGCCCCACCCATGTGGCAGGACATAGATTAGATTTGGTTTTCGCAAATGCACAGAGAGAGAGTGGATCGATGGTGACTGACCTTGAGTCAGTCCCCTTGTCATGGTCGGACCACTACCTGATTAAATGCAGCCTACCCGCGGGTAGCTTGGACCCATTAAGATGGTCTGCCCACACAGGCTACTGGATCCTATTGGTTTCCAGGATGCCATGGATGGGTTACCCGCTGAACTGGTTGGTGCTCCTGTCGACGCTCTGGTGGATAGTTGGCATACTGCTGCCACCAGGGCAGTGGACACGATTGCACCCAAACACACCCTCCATCACATGACCCGTCCAGCTCCATGGTTTAACCAGGAGCTGCGGGCCTTAAAGCAAAATCGGAGGAGGCTAGAGAGCATCTGGAGGCAGGCCCCGATGGAAAATAATCTATCAGCCGTAAAGATCACGTCATCCATCTATCTAGCTAAGATCAAGGCCACAAGAAGATCTTACTTCGCTACCCGGATAAGCGAAGCACAAAATCATCAGGCCGAATTGTTCCGCATAGTGCGCGATCTATCCGGGGTTGGTCACAGTGAAAGGCCTCCCCCTAGTATTTCCTGTGACCAATTTGCGGCATTCTTTAAGACTAAAGTGGAGACCATCTGCCGGGACCTGAACCACCATTTACAAACAGTAGATCGAGCAGAGATGTCCAATGCATTGCCTTGCCCGGCATTGCTTTCCAGCTTTCAACCAGTGACGCCGACAGATGTGGACAGAGCCCTTGATCACTGTTGGGCCACCACCTCCTCCTTGGATCCTTGCCTGGCCTGGTTAATAAAAACAGCCAGGCCAATTATGAATGAATGGGCCACAGTAATAATTAATGGGTCTCTCCTTGAGGGCAGGGTTCCCCCGGCCTTCAAGGAGACTCTCATTAGGCCCATTTGGAAAAAACCTAATGTGGTGGCAGACCAAATTGACAATTATAGGCCTGTCGCCAATATTTCTTATATGAGCAAGGTCTTGGAGAGGGTGGTGGCAGATCAGCTTCAGGGTCTTCTGGATGACACAAATGCCCTCGATCCTTTTCAGTCAGGCTTCAGGCCGTGCCATAGTACGGAAACGGCATTGGTCGCCCTGCATGATGACCGTTTGAGGGAGTCTGACAGGAGCAAAACATCCCTGTTGGTCCTCCTTGACCTCTCAGCTGCCTTTGATACCGTCGACCACGGTATCCTCCTGGGGAGGCTCTCCAAGTTGGGGATTGGAGGCACTGCTTTGCAGTGGTTCCGTTCCTTCTTGGAGGACCTCCCCCAGCGAGTGCAGCTGGGTGAGATGACCTCCGCTCCTTGGTCCCTCAATTGTGGGGTGCCACAGGGGTCGGTCATCTCTCCAATGCTCTTCAACGTTTATATGAGGCCGCTGGGAGGAGTCATAAGGGGGTATGGAGCTTCGTGTCACCAATATGCGGATGACACCCAGCTCTATATCGCCTTTCCATCTTCTGCAGTGGATGCCATTTTGTCCTTTGAGCGCTGCCTGGAGGCCGTCTCGGATTGGATGGGGGCTAATAGGCTAAGGTTGAACCCGGGCAAGACGGAGATCCTGCGTGTGGGCCCCCCTGGTGTCTGCGGGTTGGGGAACTCCCTCACTTTTTGGGGGGTGACTCTCTCCGCAAAGGATGGGGTCCGCAGTTTGGGTGTCCTACTGGACCCAGCACTCACCATGGAAACCCAGGTGGCGTCAGTGGTCCATTCCGCTCATTGCCAACTGTGGAGGATTGCCCAGCTGTGGGCCCTCCTTGACATCAGGGCATTAACTACTCTGGTTCATGCACTTGTAATCTCAAGAATAGACTACTGTAGTGCTCTCTACGCGGGGCTGCCCTTGAGGTTAATGCGGAGATTGCAGCTAGTGCAGAACACAGCTGCCAGACTTCTAACGGGGCAAAGAAGGCACCAACATATTACCCCCGTGCTGGCAGCCCTGCACTGGCTGCCGGTATGCTACCGCATTGACTTCAAGGTTTTGGTGTTAACATACAAAGCCCTAAATGGTTTGGGACCTCAGTATCTGACAGAGCGGCTCCTCCCAAGAAGACCTGCCAGGATCACCCGTGCCAGCCAGGCAGGACACCTGGGAGTCCCAACCCCAAGGAAGCCCGGAAAGCTGTAACAAGGAGTAGGGCCTTCTCGGTGGTTGCTGCCCAATTATGGAACCATCTACCCCCTGAAATTCGGCTGGCACCCTTGCTTCAAATTTTTAAAAAACTATTGAAGACCTGGTTCTATAGAATGGCATTCCCTGATTCTTTAAACATTTAGTAAGGCACTATTTTTAAACAATTTTATCAAACCTCTTGCCATTTTTAGCTTCATTTTAGCTTCATTTTAGTTTTTGTTGTTGATTTATGTATATTTTATTTTATTTTGTACCTTGTATTTTGGTTTTTAAAATGTATTCCTTTGTTTGTTGTTACATGTTGTAAACCGCCCAGAGTAGCCCTTGGTCTAGATGGGCAGTATAAAAGTCAAATAAATAAATAAATAAATAAATAAATAAATAAATAAATAAAGGCAAAGCAAAAATAGTTAAACGTCATGTATCTGTTTTTATAATATTTTTATTTTAGTTTCGGCTGCCTGCTTCTACATTTGAGAGAAAGGCAAAATGTCAACCAAGCAAACAGACAAATAAGATGGCATATAAAATAAATTGGATAAAGAATCTACTTTTGTTTTGTTGACTTTTTGAGGTCTTTGTTTTAAGATTACAAGCTGTTTGAGAACATTCGTGTATAAATCAAAACATAATCATGAATTCTCCAAAAGGGTTCATTAAGTGCTTTGCCCCTTCTGTTGACTGAACATGTGGGATGCCAGGATTACAAGAGCAAAATGGACCCTCCAAATGGCTATGCACAGTAGATACTGAGGGAAGGGTTGCATGCCCCCCTTACATTAGATTGTGACCTCCATGAGGTAAATGATCCACCTATGTTTAGGCTGCCTTTCTGATAATTTACCCAAGGCTTATGTAGAAAAGCATATTGCTGAGGCCATTATTTCTGTGTTTGAAAGATTTGCCTCAGGGGTGGGAAACCCTTGAACCTTCACATGTTTTGGACATCAAATCCCAGGAGGCCCTACCAACACTGTCAGTGTTGTGAGAATTGTAGTACAAAATGGTTGGAAAGTCAAAGGTTCTTCTCATTTGCCTGAGGGTTTCTAGTGTTTATTTATAGCAAACATTCTCTCTCTCTCTCTCTCTCTCTCTCTCTCTCTCTCTCTCTCTCTGTGTGTGTGTGTGTGTGTGTGTGTGTGTGTGTGTGTTTAGAATATTTTTACACCACCTTTCTCCTTGAAAAGGACTCAAAATGGCTTACAAAAATAAGGGACAATATACAGCCCAGAACATTTCAGACATATTCAAGTTAAGAACAGGGAATTAGAAGAGGCATCTTAGAACATTAAAAGGTAACATTAAAGCTACAAAGAGCATGTCAAAAGAAAAAAAGATCCATTATGATGGGTGGTAACTAACATGGAAAACATTTTGGTGTTCTTACAAAATCAGTCAATGTAATCATGCATGGTAATCCATGTAAAAGTCACATGTAGGCAATCCATCATTCAGGGAACGCTTACCTGAAAAGGAAGGTCTTTGCCTGCTTCCAGAAAGACAGCAGAGATGGGGCAGTTGTGGCCTCCAGTGGGAGGGAGTTCCAAAGACTTGGAGCAGCAACAGAGAAGGTCCTTTCATTGTTCTTATGAGACATACCTGTGAAGGTGTTGGGATGGAGAAAAAGGTCTTTCCTGATGACCTTAGCTCCTGAGCTGGTTCATACTGCAATATTCTATCTTTGAGGTAGCTTGGACCCAGGCCACTTTGTGCATTGTAGATTAAGGTCAGCACTTTAAATTGTGCCCGAAAGCTGATTGGCAGCCAGTAGAACTGCTTTAGTAGGGGGTGTAATGTGATCTCTGTAACCTGCCCCAGTGAGCAATCTAGGTGCTGCATTTTGGACCTGTTGAAGTTTCCTGAGACTTTCCATTGGTAGCACCACATACAGCCCATTACAGTAGTCCAGCCACAATGGGCATGTGTCACAGTGGCCAGAGCAGGTTTCTCAATAAATGGGCGTAACTGGTGTACCAGATTTGATTCTGCAAATGCACTCCTGGCCACAGCTGTGACCTGGGCATCTAGGTTCAGGGATGAGCCCCAGAGCACCCCCAAGATACATACCTCTTTTTTTTTCAAATGGGGGGGGGGTAATCCCTTCCAGTACAAATTGCATCCCTATTCCTTGATCTCCCTTTTGACTGACCGGAAGCAGCTCTGTCTTGTCTGGGTTTAGTTTCAGTTTGTCCCTCATCATTCAGTTCATTACCAAAGCTAAGCACTCATCTAAAGTCAAAATAGTTCCCTTGGAATTCAGAGGTGATGAGAGGTAGAGTTGAGTGTCATCGTCATACTAGAGACTTTTAACCCCAAAATTCCGGATAAGTTCCCCCAGTGTTTTCATATAAATGTTAAATAACATAGGAGACAAAACAGATCCTGGAGGGACCCCACAGGTCAGTGACTGTGGTGTTGAACATGAGTCTCCTAACACCACTGCATTCTCTCATGCAGGAAGGACTGAAGCCACTGTAAGACAGTGCCCCCAAGTCCTATTTCAGAGAGACAAGTGAGGAGGATGCTGTGGTCAATAGTGTCAAAAGCAGCTGAAAGGTCCAGTAAAACCAAAAGGGGCAGAGATCCCCTGTCCATTTCCTGGTGTAGGTCATCTACCAAGGCAACCAGTGCTGTCCCAGGCCTGAAGCCAAATTGAGCTGGACCCAGGTATTTTATTTCATCCAGAAACCTCTGGAGCTGTGAGGCCACATCCCGTTCTAGTACTTTCCCCAAGAATGGGATGTTAGATATTGGTCGGTAATTGTTCAGTATTGCTGGATTTAAGGAGGGCTATTTAAACAGTGGTTTTACTATTCTCTCCTACAAGCATGCTGAAATCCTGCCCTGTTGCAAGGAGGCATTCACTACTCTTCCTAACCAGTCCAACATACTCTCTCTGGCAGCTTTTATCAACCAGGAAGGGCAAGGGTCCAACAGACATGTGCTGGCCCTCATCTCCCCAAGGGTTCTAACCACATCCTCAGGCAGTAGGAGCTGAAACTCATTCATTAGTACAAGGCAGGCAAGGGAAACAGTTTTATTTATAGGCTCTGGATGAATAGCAGCATCCAGGTCAGTCCATATCTGTACAATTTTGTATATGAGTTACTATTCAGTTTTCATCTTCAGCCATTGACAGGTTCTGATTAAGTATTTGTATACATTGTATATACAGACTCCCCTCCACTTTTGACTTTCTGTGATAAAGAACACAAGCATCTGTTTTTAAAATATCAAAATAAAACACCATTTAAACATCCATAAGGGAATGATTCATGAGATTTCAAGCACCAAAGGGAAGCATGAATTCCTTAGAGTACATGTAGCACAAATAACATAATCAAAGTGTTGGCACTATGAATCTTTGTAAAAGAAAAAACCTCATGTGACAATCAAGCCAGATAAAAATACAAACATGTCCTGAGTAAATGAAAACTCAAGATAAAACTGCTCTTCCCCAAAGACTAACCAAACAATTATGCCAAATAACATTTTAAGAATCTATGCTTTCATGTATCTCAACATGGAGATACTCTCTGTATAAAAGAATGACACCAATGTGCTGCTTGTCTATTACATTGGCATCCTCCATGAATTCAAAGCTCTTGACCATTGATCTTGCTAAGTGGTGTTACTGAGATATGAAGTCCACAACATGGGGTGGGGGATGACTAAATACTAAGGAATGCTATTTTATTAAAGACTTCGTGGCTGAATTGTGATTGAAATCCAGACCCTCTAGTTCCCTGTCCAACCTCCAATCAGCTTTCTCGGTCCCTACTTCTAAACTCTGGAACACCCTTCCACAGGAGACCAGGCTGGCACCATTTTTGCTCTCCTTTTGCATCCAGGCAAAGGCCTTTCTCATCAGGCAGACTTTTCCTTGGCCACTGACTGTCTAGGAGACAATAAGCAGGATGGTTTGTATTTTGTTACTTCTAAATCTGTATATGTAATGCTTCTACCTTACATTTCTAATTAGAGATGGGCACAAAACAGAAAAATGGTGTTTCGGTTTTTCGTTTGTCATTGAAGTCTGTTTCGGTTTGTTTCCGTTTGTCGTGAATTTTTTGAAAAATTTCGTTACCGTTTTTCATTTTTTCGTTTGTCATTTCTAACCACTTTTTGCGCGATTTTTAAAGCATTTCCATGTGCAGGCATCCTCCAACGCCCCAGACCAGAGGGAAAACACTAAAAAAGTGGATGCTGGCAGAGACACAGTATAGAATAGGTATGCAGGGAGGCTGCAAAGGCAGCAGCGGGCGTTGCCCAGGGTGCAAGGCAGCTGCAGAGTGACTGCACTGTGGGGCAGGGGAGGGTACTCACCAAGAGGTACGCACACACGCACACAGGGAGGCTGCAGGACTGAAGCTAGAGTCGCAGAGACAGCAATCCCCCCCTAACTCCCACCAGAGACTGCAAGGAGGCTGGGGGCAGCCAGAGCTTTTTATGCCCTCTGTGGCTGCCAGACCTGCCCACCCAGTCTGCAACCTGGGCATGCTATTGGTTGAACATGATCCCATCACATGGCTTGCCTCCCTTTTGTGGCTGATGGTGACATCCATTTTAAAGGGAAAAGAAAAATACATTGTGATGGGAGAAGACAAAAACAAACGTTTTAAGGACCCCAACCCCCCTGATAGGTATTATCAGACAATATAAATAATTATCGCTGTGTTTTTATGGATGTCCAGGGCGTTTTTTAACATTTAAAACAGCTCATTTCATTGCGCGTCACCATTAACGGAAATGAAATGTAACAATCATAATTTCCGCGGTTCTGTTCATTTTGTTGCATTTTCATCACAATTTTCATTTGTCATTTCGTTACGTAACAGAAACGACAAACAGTAACGGAAATGAAAAAATGTTCATTCCATGCCCATCTCTATTTCTAATATAATGCTGCCAATGCTGTTAATTCGTCTTTAACATTTGAACTACATATGTACTGGTTTTAATTTTTAACATTGTGTTTTTAATTATGTAAGCCATCTTGGGTTTATTTTCATGAGAAAAGTAGGTTAATTTTTTAAAATAAATAAATAACAGACCACATCAGAATACATACTAAATTCCATTTTGTTTCAAGTAAGAATCTGTTATGACAGGCTGCACCCTGCAGCTTTTAATTTTTTTATTAGATCTCATTTCATCTGTAACCCTTCATCATGCTGGCAATGCTAACTGTATCTGGGTGTAACAATGACTCAAGGTGCTCCACCCTTGGACTACACACTCAAAGATGATTCTTTCTCCTACCACTAACTGAATAGGTAGAAAGCCATGGACCTTCTGATGGAGGTGGCTTAAGAGCAGGGCAGCCATTTCCCACATTTTAGAGGTGAAGAACCCACAATCATTCCATGACCCACCTTTCCCCTTGAGAGTTGGTTGTGTTGCAGCTCACATGATCCCTCACCATAGTGTCTCAGGCTGATAAGGTTTGCAACCTGACTGATGCCAACATCAGAAAATATCCCTTTCTAACAATGTATGATGTTTGCACGAACTCTCATTTTGTTTAGGCACCAGTAATAATGCAGCCAACCCTCCCTCACTGTGCTGAAAGAAGGGAAACTTTAACCCTAAAACCACTTGTGAGGAGGAATAAATACTGCAACCCTTGATGCCTGTTGACCTTAAACTTTATAGCCTTGTGGCGCAATGGTTAAATGCCTGCACTACAGGTAAAACTGTGTTCACAACCTGGGGTTCAATCCCAGACAGCAGGCTCATGGTTGACTCAGCCTTCCATCCTTCCGAGGTCGGTAAAATGAGTAGCCAGCTTGCTGGGGGGCGGGGGAATGTGTAGCCTACAAAGTTAAACTGTAAACCGCCCAGATATTACTTGAAGTGGTTTGGGCGGTATATAAACAGACCACTTTGCTTTGCTTTGCTTTGATATGGAGAGGCTGCTATAAAAAAATACTGGAAATGCTGTTTATTCTCTTATGCAGTTGGTGGAGTCAAGGGGGTTGGGAAGGGAGGGAACAAAGTCTCCTGATGTGATGAGACCATTCAAGACCATAGTGGTGATTTAATGGAGCAATCAGCAACATGTCAAATTTTATTGATGGGGCCCTTCCAAAGGGTGGCAGGTGATTTGATCCCCAGCAGGGCAGACAAATCTCCCTGCTTCTGGGAGGGGAAATATTGAAACCTCCTGTTGCTGAGGCTGAAAAGTTGTAGAAAGATTTCGGTTTTGAATAAAATGCCTCTTTGTGTTTGCCCTTGAAAAAAGGAGAATTTGTTGTCGCTACTGCTTTTGTAGTTGGAAGCCTTCTGCTTAGATTTGAATACCGTTCTATGGTGTGTCTTGAAATGTTATTTATGACATGGCACAGAGACACTTACCTTTCAAAATGTCAAGTGTTCAGTCGGGTGGTTAAAAAGTTATTCCTCAGATATGGCTGAATCCAAAGAGAGAGAGAAAAGGGTAATAAATGTAATTTTCACCAAATAGCCGTTTTAATAGCTAGGAATGTGCTTTTAAAACTCTAAGATGCTGCACTTGAAACAGACTTTCGAAACATCGTTATCTTTCATTTGGAGCTTTTAGTTTAGCCGATGCAGAAAAGCAACTGCCAGGCGCTGGCAGAGAACAAACACGCACAAATCAGTTGGGCGTTCATTCTAATTCCAAAGGGATACAAATCACGCCACTCTAAGTGATCATTTGATTCTACAAAGTGTGTACTTTTCAAACCCATATTGAAGTATGTCATAAAAATTATTCTTAAAAAGAGAGAGAAGAAGCTCATGACAATGTAAAGTGCAAAAATGTCCTTGTTGATGCTCAGTTGGTTTGATGTTAAATATATTCCTTTCCCTCCTCTTTGATTTCATTGCTCTATCACAGCCATTCCCTTAGAAGTGATCATGAATGCTATAGATAATCATGTAATTTTGTAAACCATCCTGCAAATGCCTATAGCTGCACCGAATAGACACCATTGAGAATGTCAGTTACCACAAACTACTATCCAATATTCTGGGATGTATATTGTCCCTCATTGTAAGTCACCTTGGGCTTTTTTCCAAGGAGAAAGGTGGGATAAAAATATTCAAATAAATACATTTTTAAAAATTGTGTAGGCTCACCTAGGGGTTTTCAACAGTTTTGGGACAAAAATTAAATGGAATGCCCAATGACAGAGTGCCCTGAGCACCAAGTAGCCCTAACCCTAACCCTAACCCTTGTGGCAACTATAAAGTTCAGTGTGTGTGTGTTGTGCCGTTACAGTGGTGACTGACTCTTCGTGACCCCATGTCCATGGAGTTTTTATGGCAGGAATACTGGAGTGGTTTGCCAGTTCCTACTCCAGGCGCCTACAGCAACTGGTATTCCCTGGTGGTCTCCCATCCAAGTACTAACCAGGGCTGACCCTGCTTAGCTTCCAAAATCAGGCGAGATTGGATGTTGTTAGGGCATCTAGTTTTGCCCTTTAAAAGAAATGGCAACTGGAGCTTGAAAAATTTACATTGTGAGGTGGAAGCTCACCCTTCTAGCCATGCTGGTCGGGTGATTCTGAAAGATATACCCCAAGAGTGACTTTCCCAAGCTCTACGTTAAAGGGGAATTGAGCCACTTGGATAGCAGTCCTAAGCATTGCAAAGTGAGACAGCCATCTCCTGTAGCTGATTTGCAATATCTTGAAACAGTGGGGGAACATAATGTATTTGTTGTATGTGTACAGCTAGTGAGAGCCCACACAGCTAAACTATCCCTTGGTATTGCATACTATGACTGAAGTCCAGTCACCTTCTCCTGCTGATGGAAGTGTTTCCATGAACTGAGTTAGGAATTGAACCGTTCCTCCTCCCTTTTATATTCCCAGGCATATTTCCAAAATCTGGCATGTGGGGTTGGTCACCTCCAAGGATGGATTTGCAGAGAGCATACAGAGCTGCAAAGGAACTGAGATATGGCAGAACAACTATTCCTTAGGCAAAGGTTGACTCATGTATCACAAACCTGCCCTTGACTAGGGGAAACATACATGTACAGTGGACCCTTGTATAACAAACGGTTTGTATAACATAAAATCTGTATAACATAAATTCTGGAGATAGGGGAAATTTGCTTAACAGAATCATCTGTGGGGCGAATCCGTACAACATAAAAATGGTCGCGATTAGGGATTACTCTGTTTTCAATGCATTCCTATGGGAAATTTGTATTATTTGCTTAACAGAATTTCATTTGGAATGAATTAATTCTTTTATACAAGGCACCACCACTTTTATACAAGGCACCACTTTAGTACAGACTATGCTGTACTAGAGCATAGTCTGATTGGGAAATATAAATAAAGTTTAAAAGTAAGTAATAGATACATCACATCTACTACAGAAGAAAATGAATTTATGCCCCAAGCAAATTTTCTACAGTATGTATAGACACAAGAACTAGGCCAGTTGTCATGACCACAGAGTATATTTCGTCGATTCTCAGACAACCTTCCGGCATACAGAATATCTGCACCAGGCTAGAGGTGATCCTATGGTTCTGAAAAGGCATAAAAATAAAAGAAGAGGGAATTTCTTACTGTGGAAAGCATCTGTCCACAACAGGAGTTTTCCTCATCTCCCTTATTTAGCAATTAGTTTGCTGTATTTTGTGACTGGTCTTCAATATAGGATTCCTCTGACATCTTGCTTTTCAGACATGAAAGCCTGCTTGAATCACATGCCTTCAACACTAATGTGATTCCTATTTATAATTAGAAATGAGGATGAAGATCACTGATTTGTTAAATATTGAGCCCTTAATATTTGTTGAATATTTAGGGACAAATATTTCCTAGTTTTATTCACCTCCCTACTTTTTTAAAGATAGCCCATGGTTGTCTTTAAAAAAAAAAATCTCCCCCTCCCAAACTCAAGCCCCCAGTCTACCCCATGCCCCATTTCCACATCCCTGTCCCAACCTGAATCCTTTTAAACCCCTGCAGTGGCAGGAGCGATCACATAGGCCGCTGCTGCAGCAATGTAAGCAGAACTGGGTGCCGCCTGAGGTGATGGTGGTCACAGAACCCACCAAAGCCTGGATTGAGTCACAGGCCTCAGAGCCTACTACAGCCTAGATCTGACCGCAAGCTGCTAAGCCCATCGGGGCCTGGATTGTGCCAGGGCATGTAATTCTGAGGGAAGCAGAGCCTGCTCTAGCCTGGTTCCCCCTGGAGTGGCGGCAGTGACTTTGGCCATGAAAACAGAGCCTACCGTACATGCTGCATCCCGCTATAGCCTGCAAAAAAGGAGAGACGTGGGTGTTGGGATGTAGCTGAGGCAGTGTTGGGTAAGCAGGGGGTAGGGGGCTCATTTTGTGTGTGTGTGTGTGTGTGTGTGTGTGTGTGTGTGTGTGTGTGTGTGTGTGTGTGTGTGTGTGTGTGTGTGTGTGTGTGTGTGTTTAAGACAGCCATGGGCTGTTTAAAAAAAAAACACTGACAAACCAATCTGTGGTTTGTTGCTGGGAAGCAGAATGTGTGGTTTGTAACATTTGACAAACCATGAATTGGGATGAACCATCATTTTGGTGTTTGGTTCTGATCTCTATTTATATCCCACTCCTTAAAAAGAAATCTTTGAACGTGGAATATTGGTTCTGTATTCACGATCCAAAATGCCAGGAAATGCATCACCAACAAGAGGAAGGATGCCTTACTTTGCACAGCAAAGAGCACCTTGAAGATTGATGACATCAATGTCAGGATCTCCTATTTGACTCGCCATCATTTGCAAAAAGACACCAAGCAAGGAAAAATCCTAGAGCCTGGCTCTTTCCCCCATCACGTAAGCCATTTTTCAGGACTATTTTTCCCCCATACCTTCTCTAGCTGTTTGTTGCTTGGAGCACAAAGCAGTCCAAATACATAGATGAAATCCTCTGTTCATGGAAACATGGGTTTACCATGGCTACTCTCTCTGTGTGTGTTTATTTGTTCAAAGACAATTATGCCTGTGAAAAGGATGAAGTCACAATCTAGCATCTTGCTTAGAAATAAATTCCATGCAGCCCAATGAAACTCATTAGTATTGGCGGGATGCTTGGGCACTGCCTACAGATTGATTCAATGAGCATGCAGCCTGCCCTTATTAACCTTTTCGGTGCAAAATAAACATCTTAAATTCCTGTACCTTCTAAACAACATGATGGATTAAAAGAGGAAGTTGGAAACTTTTTAAATCACCACCACCACCTTCTCTCATTCTCTTATCCCTCAGTTCTTGGGCCTCCCATTGTTTTCAACAACTCCCATAGGAATTTATATGTTTCAGTTCTTGGTGAACCTTCAAAAGCCTTTCTACATAGAATACAGTAAACCCCCACCTATTGCAGGGGTGAGGGACCCGACCCGACCCGCAATAATTTAAAATCCGCAATATGTGGATGCTGGGTCAGGTCGGAACTGGGCGGGCTCTCTGGGGGCTCTTGTACTTACCCCAGGCCTGGTGCTGCCCCAAACGGGCCTGCAAGGAGCTTTCCAGTCCCCCCGAGGCTCCAAAAGTGCTTTCTAGTGCTCTGGAGGTCACTTCTGGTTTACTGGAAGTCACTTCCGGTTTGTGGGGAAGCACTTTTGGGGCCTTTGACGGGCCTGGGAAGGCCTTTCCTCCTTACCCCAGGGGGGCTTTTTTTCATATACTGCAGACCTGCGATATACCAGGACTGCAGTATATGAACCGCAAAAGGGTGGGGGACAACTGTATATTAAAACATTAACAGGAAAATGGAGTGTCAAGGTGTATCAACCTGGATTTTATGTAATTTCACCCTGGTATGGTGTACATCTCATGATTTTCATGTACTTTCCTGTGTTACTCATAATATTTGGGGGATGGGAGGAGCCACGAGGAAAATGCTGTTAAATAAAAGTAGTTTGTAAGATGTTATCAATAATATAAACTTTCATATTAAATATGCATGATATGACTTGCCTGGTGAGCAAGGTCATATCCATTTTAATGATGTCAAATCATAATTAAAATAAACACAAATGGCTTTGGAAGGAAGGCTGGTATGTTTTGGGGGCAGAGGAGTTAATCTTAAAGGGTGCTGTTTGCAGATGGAGCAACCAATCTCTGTTTGACTGCTTTATTAAAATAAGTTCAGTGATCTTCTCAAACAAAACAGGGGTAGATGGAGGAGGAGGGGGAATCAGTTTTAACACTTCCCTGCAAACAATTTCATGTAAGAAACATTTTCATTTTTAATTATAAACATAATTTATCAGTGTAGCAAGGCTTGGCTTCCGATGAGAACAGAGTATGTGCACTTTTAAAACAATATTCATTGAATAATGGAAAATTAACTGTGTTTGAATAATAATGGAATTGAATAATTTATTATTTTAATTTTATTAAGCAAGCAAATTATAAAGAGCTCTTCTCAGAAAATTATCTTCTGCCCTGTGGCTGCAAGAACTGGATATTAAAGGAAGTTGAACTTTCGGTGCATGCCCACGCCTAGAAAAGCTTTTCACCTGTTGTTGTTGTTGTTGTTGTTGTTGTTGTTGTTGTTGCTGCTGCTGCTGCTGCTGCTGCTGCTGCTGCTGCTACACGAATGTAAAAATAATGTTAATCAAACAAATCAAATTGTATCAAATTCAAGTGCTAAGGCTAATTGTTTCTTCCAAAATCTTCTACCTGATATTCCACTGAACTAGAAGGAAAGATGATGTCCAATGTGATGTAGAGAAGAAAGTGATGGACTGAGATCCAGGGGACCTGGATCCAAGACCCCAGTCAACTGTGGCGTCTCACGGTAATAGCATTGTTAGAATCATTATATAGTGCATCCAACAAAACTTGACAGCACATCACAAGACGAAGCATAGGTCTGAATATGATTTCTAGTCCCAGCTAGGCATTGTTCCCTTCCTAAGAAGCAGCCTTCCAGGAGATGTTCCACGGTAAAACTGCACATTTTTCCAAATGAAATTGCTTCTCTTGACTGGACTACTTGTCAAAATATTACTCACATTGTACAGGTTTTCTTTGTCATACTCCAGAGAAATCCTGTGGATATGTAAGTCACTATTGAGCAAAGAAGCCCATTGATTTCACTTGCCTTTAAGGAAGTGATGGATTGTTTCCTTACATTTTCTAAATTACGGTAAGTGTCAGGCTCACTTCCTAAGTCCCGGAGGTGCAACAATTTGGACAAAGTGCAGTCTAAAATGATAAAATCATGAGACAGGCAGATTTGGGGAAATGTAATTTGCTTTTGGATTTCATTTTCAAATTATAGCATAATGGTGTCCTTGAATGGAGGAGGAGGAGGGGGGGGAGAGGTATTTTGTTACTTTCTCAGAGGGATATTGTGAGGATTAATTAATTCGTGTTTGCACAGTGTGTTGAAGATGAAAGCTCTCTTTAGTATTACGCATTAGTTTTCTGAAGAACAATGCTGCTTTCCAGTAGAGTTCTTTGAAGCTATTAAACTAGGACTGTTTTGATCCTTCTTATTTGGCTAGAGGGAAGCATATGATAGCTTCATCACTGAGGACTATAATCCTAAGTATGCTTGACTGGATTTTGTGTTGAATCTGGTCTATAGTGACTGATGTTGCTGCAATTCAACCCACTTATATTAGAAGCTTCTGTTTTTAAAAGGCAAAACTGAATTAGGGCAGAAAACACTCAGTGTATTCAATCTTCACTATCATATGCACCAGTGTTTTTTTCTTGAAAGTTCATGTATGCTCATTCCACTTTCAGCTGTTGCTTGATCAGCCATCAGTGCCTATAGATGGAGTCTCTTTGGAGACAACAGATAAATATATCTTAGGCTGATATAAAATGAAAATCCTGTCATTTCTTGACTACCTAAAGGCCCAATATTTTATGTCTTGAATTTGAGCAAACATTTACGGGCACATAGAATTCAAAGTGTTTCTGTGATTGGCTCCCTGGAACAAGTGGAATAATTATGTTATAGCACATGCATAGGGGGCATGGTGGCTCAGTAGACTAAGGCTCCGAAAACTGTCAGCTGCAAAGTCGGCAGCTCGGCGGTTCGAATCCCCGGTGCCACGCAGCGGAGCGAGCTCCCGCTGATAACCCCAGGTCCTGCCAACCTAGCAGTTCAAAAGCATGTAAATGCAAGTAGATAAATAGGTAAAACAGGTAAAGCGGGAAGGTAAAACAGTGTTTTCTTGCAGCCATGCCGGCCATGTGGCCATGGACATGCACAACACTGGCTCTTCGGCTTGAATACAGAGATGAATACAGAGATGAGAGTCGGACATGACTAGCACGCATGTGTGTGTGTGGGGGGGACCTTTACCTTTACCCTAGGGTTCTTTTGTACCATTATTATATTCTATATCTTTCTCCCACACATTTTAAACAAACAAATGGTAGTAATATTAGACTTATTTTATTGTGGGATCAAAATATTTTGCTACTCATTCAAGTAGCTTTTTCAGTCTGAGAAAAGTTTGTGGGAGGTTTCCAGTGGGTGTTGGGAAGGGTTGCATAGGTGCAAGTTTCCCACACACTGGGCCATTGTCCATCTAGCAAGCTCAAGTCATTGTCCACCTAATGAGGCTATTCAGACCCTGTGTGTGTGATACTAAGGTAAACTACACATTGGAAGCCTCCCACAAACTTTTCTCAGAGTGAAGAAGCTACTTGTATGAGTAGCGAAATATTTGGATCTCGCAATTGGCTCATCTCCCAGATAACATCGCCTAAATGACTGAGTCTCCACAAACTAGTAATTAGAGAAATGAATAACAAACCCGAGAGTGAATTTAGAATGAAACATAGGCCGTTACTTCACGAACCTCTCGCTGCGCGGCGAGCCGTGATTTCTGCGCGAATCGGTCGGTTTTGTCCGCACGATCCTCCATTTTGGATGCGGCGCCACCCCGACCACGCCCCGACCACGCCCCTAAACCGTGCTCCAAGCGGGGCGAGAGATTCCCCTGCCGGAGGCCGGGAATCTCCCTCGCTTCGCATCCCGCTTCGTATCCAAATTCACGTGTGGCCAGTTAAAAAGTATATTTATTTTTTTTTAACTTACTTTTTCTCCGAAATGCCGATGCATAGATATTTCGGTTAACCCGTTCTTTTGATCTTGCCTTCTGTACACGGGGCAGGGGCAACAGAGGGGGGGCAAGCGTCCCCGGGTGACGTGAGCAGAGCCCCTCCGCTGGCAAGGGATGGCGAAGGGCTCCGCAGAGGGAGGGGGGAGGGGGTGTTGGTGCCGCCGCTGCAAGACACCCCCGCACGCGCCCACCCAGAGAGCGGCGGCGGGGCACACAGGGCGATGAAGCTGAGAGAAGCCTCTCCCCGCCCCGCCCCCCCAAAAAAAACCAACCCAGCAGCTCTGCTTCAGGGAAACACGATGGCCGCCCACAAGTCCTCTGACCGCAAATGACAGCCGGGTATTGATGCATCGATACGCCGTGGTAATTTTTTTTAAAAAATAAAAGAAAGCAGAAACTGGACGTTGCAAGTAAGCTTCCGAATGCGAAGGGAGCATGTGAAGTACTACTGGATTCGACCCTAAAACCTCGCCCGGTGAGGACACGGAAAGAGGGGTGGGGGCGAATGGAGACCACGTGACTACCACGTGACCGCCTTCGAATTCATAGCGAAGGCAATCACGCTGCGAAGAGAAGTTCTTCGTGAAGTGACGGCCATAATGAACCAAAAACTTGGTTCGGTTCAGTTTGGTTCGTTAATGGCAGCGCCGGAGATGTCTCCTACCTGGTGCTGGTCTTCCTGGTCTGGTCTTCCTGGCTGCAGGGAGGAGCAACCGGGGGGGGGAGCCAAACGGCTCACGCTACAGCTGTAGCATGGGCCACATGGTTGGAGCAATAATAATAATAATAATAATAATAATAATAATAATAATAATAATAATAATAATAATAATAATAATAATAATAATAATAATAATAATAATAATAAAAAGGAGCACTGATAATAATAATAATAATAATAATAATAATAATAATAATAATAATAATAATAATAATAATAATAATAATAATAATAATAATAATAATAATAAAAAGGAGCACTGACCCTGCCCCAGGGATGGCCAGGTTGGCACCCTAAAATAAGGAAAAAATATAAAAAAGAAAACCAGTGCTGACCTGGCCCCAGGGGGTGTGCAGTCGGTGCTTGAAAAAAATAAAAAACATTCCAGAAAAAAGGAGTGCCGACCTGGCCCCAGGGCTGGCTGGGTCGGTGCTCCCCCCCAAAACAAAATTAAAAATAATAAAAGAAGTGCCCACCTGTCCCCAGGGGCCATGTGGTGGGCACTTGGGGGAAAAAAAAGTGGCACTGGCCCCAAGCCAATGCCTCTCAGCTGAGAGGTTCTGGCCCCAAGCCAATGCCTCTCAGCTGAGAGGTTCTGGCCCCATGCCAGCACCTCAAAATGCCCCTGCCACAGGGGCCAGGATCTGCCACTGCCACCGCCACCACCAAGCTGCCGCCGCCACAGGTAAGAACCCGAACTGGTTCAGATCGGTTCGGGTTTGTATGATTATTTTTTAAATTCATACAAACCCGAACTCGAACCGAACCAAGAGTGGGCCCGAACCAGATGAACTCCATTTGAACATTAGGAAGAACTTCATGACAGTTAGAGCTATTCGGCAGTGGAATATGCTGCCGTGGAGGGTGGTTGAGTCTCCTTCTTTGGGGGTTTTTAAACAGACGCTGGATGGCCATCTGTCAGAAATATTGTGATGGGGGTTCCTGCATGGCAGGGGGTTGGACTAGATGGCCCTTGAGGTCTCTTCCACCTCTATGATTCTATGATTCTATGAATCCAAGCCATGGGTTTGCTGGTTCATGCCCACCTCTAGTAGTAATAGTATTGGGAATGCTGCCTCCATGGCCAATATCACAGAGGAAGTTTATCTACATTGTGAATGTGGGAAAAGGCTTAAATTCATCTCTGAAGCAGTAGCAGTCACATCAGCAGCAGCAGCAGCAACAACAACAACCATAATCTGAGAACTGTAAAACTGGGAGGGAGCCTATGGATTGAGTTCAGCCCATGTCATTGAGGCACAGTGGGGAATCTTCACCCAGATGCCTAAACCACTGAGCTAGCCATTAAATATGTTCTTTATGAAAATACTGCATACAGAGAGAAAACTTTCTATGAAATGCTTACAATGTGTTTTCTATTTTAGTCATTCATTCCTTTATTACTTAGTAGTTATCATATACTGCGTGTTTTCTAAGGAGCTTGAGGCAGAAGCTATGGCCTTCTTCCTCAGCACTTTATCCTCTCAACAATCTTATGGGATAAGTCAAACTGTGAGGATATGACTACTTACATATCATACTGTCAGCTTTGCACCAAATGGAAATTTGAACATGGTTCTTTCCAGTCCTACAAAACACTGAATGTCTATATGGACTCCTTTTCCTTTGACTTTGCCTTGCCCCGTGTGGAAGATTTAGCTTTTCCTTTATTTCTAAATAGAGATAGGCATTTTGCTTTGTTTTTCAATTTGTTTTTTATTGTTTCTCTTCATTTAGAAAGAAATGAATTATTTTTAAAAAAAAATAATTTCATTGTTTATTTGCTTCATTGGTTTCATTTTTTAAAAAATTGGCCAGGTCGGCAGTTTTTTAAAAAAAATTTTAAATTTTTTGTTTTTTAAACTAGTGCCGATCAGCTGGCTTGCTGGCCGGGTTGGTGCGGTATTTTTTATTTATTAGTAGTAGTATTTTAACTCGCACCGACTAGCTGGCCCATGGGCTGGGTCTGCGCATTACTTACTTACTTACTTACTTATTTATTTATTTATTTAATTAATTAATTAATTAATTAATTTGCACTGACCAACTGGCACACAGGCTGGGTTGGCACGTTTTTTAATTTTTTTTTAATTTTTTAACTCACACTGACTAGCTGGCCTGCCGGCCAGGTCAGTACATTTTTAATATTTTGTTTAACTTTTTATTCCTTTTAACTCGTGCTGACCAGCTGGCCTGTGGGCTGGGTCAGCGTGGCTTTTTAAAAAAAAAAACAAATATTATTATTATTTAACTCACACTGACCAGCAGGCACATGGGCTAGGTAGGTGCATTTTTAAATTATTATTTTTAAACGTGCCCTGACCAGCTGGCCTAGGGGCCCGGTCAGCACGTTTTTTTAATTTCTTTTAACTCACACCGAGGTTTTAACTCATGGGCCAGGTTGGTGTGTTGTTTTATTTATTTTTATTTTTACATTCTTTTATTCCGCCACTTGATGACACCCAATCGGGTGGGGGAAAGGGTGGGCTTTTAAAACTTTTCCCCCACCAAAGCCCCATGCTACAGCTAATCGGCTGTGGCTTCTTCAGGGAAAACCCTTGCGGTTTCCCTGCCTGGGCGCATGGGGGGGGACCGGCTTTTCCTCATTTTTAAGTCTGTTATAGGAGACAAGTTGACAATTCTCTGGCTTATTTATATTTCCTTCTCTGTCTGTCTTCTTTGTGGGGCGGGGAGGAGAGAGAGAGAGAGAGAGAGAGAGAAGGAGAGAGAGAGAATGTCAAAAAAGATTTTATCCTGTTCATCGTGGAACTCTTTGTGGTATCAACATTTTTCCACGAGCTTCTCTCACAGTTTGCTGCCTTCTTACCAACCACAGGTAATTGGATTTGACCCACATTTGGGTCTTCAGTGCCATGACTGACGTGCCTCTGCTTGGTCCTCATCATTCTCTCCTGACCTGCGTAACCAACATTTGTTTGACCTGATGTGCCCATTCTGTGACAAACTCTCCCTGCCTAGGATTGTCCCAGTTTCTGCCTACCAAGGCACTAATGGCTTTTTATGTCAGTGTAAAAATGGTGCCACCTGCAGCTTACAACTGAAAAAAAAAACCCATATTTCCTACTTATGCCAGTCATTTGCTCACATCTACCAAGCTTCCTTACCTTTGAGCACAACAGAATTGAGACATTCCCCCACCCCAACCCCCATCTGGCAGGAACTGCTGCATATGTTGCCTTGTCAGGGGAACACTGTCATTCCTGTGGATTATAATCATTTATGGATGAAATTGCCTGTCGAGTTCCTAGGGGTACATGAATACTCCTTGTAGCACAAAGAGCTGCACAATACCAGCCTTTCTAGCCGAGTTTAAGTGCCAGCATTTTTAAAGGTCTCTGAGATGGTTCTAAATTACTACAGCACTGAGCTAAGGATGCCCTGAAGACTCAGGAGTCCAGCACAGAAGCTTCAGCGTGCTCAGTTTAACTACAGATGAAGTACACCCTACAGTGTCAAGAGATTTTCTATAGATTTTTGAAGATGGCTCCATCTGGCTTGGGGACTGTGGCTTCTAATGTAAAGGGAGTCAAGTTAAACAAGAAAACAGAGTTACCGTGTTTCCCCGAAAATAAGACAGTGTCTTATATTAATTTTTGCTCCCAAAGATGCGCTAGGTCTTATTTCCAGGGGATGTCTTATTTTTCCGTGAAGAAAAATACGGGTACACATTTATTGTTATCTTATTATGGGGAGGCCTTATTTTCGGGGGATGCCTTATATTTCAGTGTGGGGCAAAACTGTAAGTAGGTCTTATTTTCAGGGGATGTCTTATTTTTGGGGAAACAGGGTACCACACCTCACACTACAGGGACAGACAGCTGTGCTCCCCTACCTCTTGGTCATACAGGATGCAATGTGAATTACTGGTATATATCACCCTTTTGTTTTTTATGAGGTAACCCCTTATCCACCCCACAAGACAAAATTGGTGGGTTTAAATGGGTCACAATGTTATTTAAATTCCTGTCAAAATATTTTAGCCCTTCTTCACCCCAAGGGGGCCTTGCCTGGAGTGCAAGTTGGTTAACACTTGGAATCCCAAGGTCTTTCAACCCCCAACCATATCAATTTAATTCCATGCATTGAGAAGGTGCAGTCCACCTTCCCAGCACTAGACCAAATGAAATTTCTCCTAAAGCCCCAAGTAGCCCTCTTTTGCATCAATTTAAAGAGTTGCCTTAATACAGATCTTATTATCTCTAGAAAATAAGATCTACTCTGTTTTACACTCTAACAGGGCTACCTGTTGCCTCAAGGGCAATTCCCTATGGGGCATGCTTAACTTCCTTACCTCTTGCACTACCCGCCAAATTGTAACCAAAACAACAGACTTTGAATCCTAAAATAAGCCTCAACACACACACACACACACACACACACACACACACACACACACACACACACACACACACACACACCGAGAGAGAATGGGAGGGGCGAAAATGCACTGCCACTCAAGGCTAATCAGAATAACAGCCAGAAAATCCCATCCAGCCCTTAGGTGACCAGTTAATCTCATTCTCTCTTACCTATAGTGTGGGAGGGTGGGGAGAACACAGCAAGCCAAAAGGGGGAGAACTCAGAGAGGGCAAACCATAAATATTCTGCTTTCTCAAGCAATAACGGTCCAGAAACTGGCGTGAATTTTTGCACCCCATTCAATTGAGGAGATGAAGAAGCCAAGCCCTCAACAACCTTGGGTGAAGCCACCATTTTCATGTGTGTACTTCATTTCCCAGCTTTTTCAGGTCAACACTGTAAACCACTTGGTTAATGCAAATAGTTGTGACCAGTACCTGACCTGTTATTCTTTCACTAGTCCATAAACTAATTGTGTTCCTGAGGTTAGCTGGTAATTATCACAGAGTTTGATTCCTGTTGCAGCACGTTACTTGCTCCTCCTTGTTTGAAACACATTTTCGGTCAGTGCCCCTGTTCACTAAACATGTCTCTGCACTATTTCAGATTAGCTTCAGGGTTAAACGGGTAGCTCTGACTTCCACCCATGGCTGGATTAAACAGAAAGCATAGCTCAGTGGTAGAATGTCCAACTGAGCTCCCCAGTTTCAAGCCTTGGTAAACTGGAGGATGTTTTTTCTCTGAAACCGTGGAAAGGTGCGGCCACTCAGTGTAGACTGAAGCCCAGCTAAATGTAAACCTGCAAAACATCTGTTCCCAACATTCTCATTAGTAACTTATGCTGATGGAAGTTATAAACCCGAAAACATCTGGGAGAAGGAACTTTAACCAACCCTCCTGTATACAATATTGCAAAGCTTGCAAAACAGATTCTTTCTCCAGGCTCTTAAAATATAGAGCTAGATGTCTTGATATCCTGACTCAGTACCAGAAAACTTGTAGGATCATAGAATTGTAGAGCTGGAAGTGACCCAAAGATCACTGAGGGCAGCCCACTGCCACAGCAGGAAATCCACACCTAAGGCATCCACCCCAGCTGGCCATTCCACCTGTTCTTAAAATTCTTAAAATGACAGACTACTGCTATCTGAAGTAGTTGATTCCATTTCCAAATGCCTCTCACACTGTTTAACATTCTTCATAAGGTTCAGTCGAAATCTCTTTTCTTCTATCTTGAAGGCATTACTTTTGCTCCTATCGTCTTGAAAAACAAGCTTGCTCCATCTTCTACATGGCAGGACCTCATATACTTGAAGATACTATCATATTATTGTCTTGCAGCCTTCTATTTGCCAGGCTAAGCTCCTTCAACCTTTCTCATAGGACTTGCTTTTGAAATGTCTTACCATGCAGGCTGTCTTTTTCTGGACACATTTCAATGCTTTTCAATCTCCCTCTTGAACTATGGTGTCCTGACCAAAATAGAACAGAGTTGTACAATTACTTCTCAATCTAGACACTGTTGATACACTATAGCAGTGATGGCGAAACTTTTAGAGACTGACTGCCCAAACTGCAATTCAAAACCCACTATTTTTTCTCAAAGTGCCAATACAGCAATTTAACCAGAATGCAGGTGGCTGTGAAGGGGCTCCACCTGCCACCTTTGGCACCCATGCCATAAGTTCATCAACACTGCACTGTAGTATATCATTCATAGAGGGTTGCACACATTTCAAACTGTTGACTTGTGTTTTAGCTTGAGATCTACTAAGAAACCTAGATACTTTTCTCATGTTCTACTCTCAAGCCAGTTGTCATCCATCCTATATTTCTTTATCTGATTTTTATAGCCCAAATGCACTACTTGACATTTTCTCTGTTAAAACTCATGTTGTCTGTACCAGCCCAGTTCTCTAATTGTTAAAGAATTTTAAGTGCTGATTCTGTCTTCTAATATATTAGCAAGCCCATCAAGTTTAATGTTATCTGCAAATTTAATGAGCATCTATCCATAACCTCATTCAGGCAATTAATAAAAATATTGAACAACACCAGGACTAGGACAGAACCCTGCAGCATCCTAATTGTTACTTCCCTCCCGAATGATGAGAAGCTATTGGTAAGCACTCTGTGCAAGTCCTTTCATTCTATACAGATATTTTATCTGAGAAAGTATTCACATGTTACAATATTTTAAATGCATTTACACTGCATACAACATAAACCAAATAACTTTAAATCAACAGTAAAGCAAATTTCACCCAAACCCAAAAATATTTATCCTCCTGAAATATCACTCTTGAGTTGCCTAAAGCCACTAGAAAATTAAAATTATATAATTAAAATGATAAATCTCTTAATAGGTTTAATAAAAATGTTTACACAGACTGTGTTTTTCTAATTTTATTATTCCTTTTTAACATAATCCTAGAAGGTATGTACTTCCTAAATATTGGCAAACTGCAGGAATAGTTGTTGTTACATGCTGTCAAGTTTTCCCCAACTTATGACAATCTTATGAAAGAGCAGCAGTCTTTAAAATGTCCTATGCTCAACAAGCTTACTCTGCTCAAAACAAAAGTCTGTGGTTTTCTTTAGGAAGGCAGTTCATCTCATATTTGGTCTTCCTGTTTTCCTGCTTCCTTCAACCTTTTCCAGCCTTTGTCTTTACAGAGAATCTTCCTTTCTTATGAAGTGTCACACAGCCTCAATTTCAACTTTTTTATGCCTCCAGAACTAGTTCAGGCTTGATTTGCTCAAGGAACTTTTTTGTCTTTTCTGGAAGTTCAGGGGTACACAACACTCTCCTTCAGAAATGTATTATAAACAAATCAATTATTTTCCTGTTGATTTTCTTTATAGTCCACCTTTCACACCCATACATGGTGACTGGAAATGCAAGAGCATGCATGATCTTGAACTTGGTTTCCAGTGACCCCTCCTTACACATGTTGATTTCTTCTAGTTCTTTCATTGCTGCCTTTCCCAGTCTCAGCCTTCTTTTGGTTGTTTCGAGTGGAATCCATTTGGATGGAAGATTGAACCAAGGTATACAAAAATTGCTAATGATTCCTAAACCTGACAAAGACCCAAAGAATGTTGGTCCATGTAGGCCTCTTATAATTATACACAACATTGTTAAGATCTTTCCTTGTGCCTTGGCAGACAGATTAGCCTCTGTGGCTACTAATTGCATAACATGATCAATTTGTTTTTTTATTTTCCACAGACAAATGTCAGATTCAATCTGCACTGTCAGTGTAGTTCACCACTGTACTCACTCAGCCTCGACATCTTTTAGAATCACTTCTTTCAATATTGCCAAGGCCTTTGATAAGCTTGAATGGCCATGCCTTTTTTAAACCATGTAAGGTGATGAAGATAGGGTACATCCTTTTAAAGACCTTACATGCCATATATATGAAGCACTGGGCTGTTATTAGAACAAACAAAAATGGTTTCCTTGTCAATAAAAATCTATCAGGACATGAAACATGGATGCCCTCTTACTCTATTGCTTTTTGGGGGGGGGGGGTTGCAGAAGAGTTACTAACAGAAATATTTAGATCTGACCCTGCATTAATGTTTATGTACATGGCCAAATATGTCTTCTAACTCTTTTCACAGGTAGTGTTGTAATGCCAGTCTCAAATCATTTGAAAGAACTGCCTTATATTTTTTATACATTGCATGAATTTAATTTCTCCTCAGGTTTGAAAATTAATGCTAAAAAAATCTGATCTTGAACATTAATCATAATATTATGACCATAAATTTATAATATCAGATGTTTTTATCTGAGGGAAGAGAGATCCTTATTAGCTCATCCTCTATAAAATAGCGAGACATTTTAAAAACAAACTGATATCACTGAATTTTAACCTTCTTCTCCAATAGACCAGATCTATTTAAAAAAAACTAGAGTAAACTTAAATTGATACAGGTGGATAGCATAGCCATAATCAAAACAACTATTTTCTTTCAGATAATATTTCTACCACAGATCTTGTCAGAGGAAAGCTCTGAAGTATGTCTCCCAGCATGGCAAAAAACCTAAAAACATTTCTGTCCTTTATTAAAGGGTCTAGACATTTCAGAATCTGTTTATCAACAAATTGTGGTGGTAGTTTCCAGAGTGGCATGAGTGAAGCTGTATTATGCAGCCTATCAGATTGGACATGTGATAACTCCGTATACATAAGCATGAAGTTGTTGCCTGGTTTCACTTTGAGGTTGGTTATAAACATATTAACTTGGTTTTGGAGGATATCTTTTGCTCCCTATTTCCCCTACTTAATTGCAAAAGATGTCCGATAGGGTTTTTAAATTAGTTATTTCATTCTAGTACAGAGAAAAGTGTGAAGAGGTCTGCCAATCTCACCCACTTCTTTAAAAAAGTAAAACTGATCAGTCTAGATCAGGGGTCCTCAAAGTTTTCAAACAGCGGGCCAGTCCACCACCATCCAGACACCACTGGGGGCAGGACCACAGTCCAAAAGCAGCTGCGGAGGCTGGCTTGCTCACAAAACAGGGGGTAGGTGGGGGGTTGCAATTGGTCCCAGGGGCCGGATTCAGGACCTTGGGGGGCCGCTTCCGGCCCCGGGGCCTTAGATTGAGGACCCCTGGTCTAGATGCTTCTCAGCTAAAGGAAACAAAAAAGTGTTAAAATTCATGTCTCTGTTCTTTTTACATGCATAGTATGGGCCTGAAGCTCCTCATATCTAAAATAAGCAGCAAGAAAATGAAGGACATAAAAGAAGGTTGTAACAAAGGAAACCACAGGAAGGAAGGGTCCACTTCAGTGACTCTGAGGTGGTGGTGGTGGTGGGAATACTCTTTATGTTTAATGGCAGATACTGAGTGTGTTCCCTGCAGGTACATTGTGTTACAAGTGTTAACAGAGAAGGATGTACTTTTTACACGAAACATTTCTAATCCATAATTTGGAAACTCCTTCAGAATCTGGATTCATGGGCAAAACAAACTCCTTTTCCTTCTTGCCACATTTTATTTATTTTATTTTATTTATTTTTGTATTTATATACCGCTCCCATTTCCCAAAGGAACTCTGGGTGGTTCATACAAAAGGTTAAAAACTAACATCAATAAAAACAATATAAAATAGCACTGGGCAAGAGGCAAAAACTAGACGACCATGAGAAAAATAAAACTGGTACCGCATTAGCAATTGCCAAAGGCATCCCTGAAGAGCCAGGTTTTAAAGGTTAGGGTTAGGGTTAGGGTTAGGGTTAGGGTTAGGGTTAGGGACCTGAAGTAGTAAAACCTGGCTCTTCATTTATGTTATCACCCACTTTCCCAAACCAAATATGAATTCCTTCACTTCAAGAACTGGGAATATCAACACCTGTGTTAGTGAAAAAAAGTACACATACACATACAGAGAGAGAGAGAGAGAGAGAGAGAGAGAGAGAGAGAGAGAGAGCAGTTTTGTTTCTAGCTGGACATAATTTCAGTATCTTACTTCCAAATAGTTTCTATTTCCTATCTGTTTGTTTAAATCTGTCTGTCCTCTTACAGTTTTGAAAATCTTATTTTATAGCCAAAGAGTAATGCAAATAGACTCTCTAAGAAGTGATATTCTGTTCTAATAGATATGATGGACAGCAGTGTATTAGAGGTTAACCACGTATGTGACAGAGATCTCAACATGCTGATGCTGATCAGTCCAACATGGGACAGAGGGCACTGATGAGATCAGTATCTTCTGCCATACATAAACATTGTTTTAAGGTAGCCAACAGATGGTACTGAACTCCAAGGAAGCTAAGAAGAGACAGGGGGCTCGGTCCCACATCCCTTTAAAAGCAGTTTAAATTACTAGATAAACCCTGTCTAAAAATGCCGTCCCCACAGCCACCGGGCTTATTGAAAAAAAAGGAAAAAGAATACCCGGTAATGCCCCTTTAAGCGAGGTTTCTGTGACTCACCGAAGAGGTAGGAAATTTTTTGCCTCACTTTGATAATCCACCTTTTAAGGAAGCAGACGCCGTGGGATCACGCAGATGATCCGGGTTTCTTCTTTTTTTAAACTCATAGCACCGACCGGCTGTTCCTGGAACCGATCCACACTGTTTTTTTTTTAATTCCTTTTCACCTTCAGAGAAATAGGAAGCTCTATCAGGTCCGACAAGTTTTAATTTCCCCCAGCCAAGTGGTCCATTTTTAAAAAATGCTAGCGCCACCTGCTGACCAAGGGGGCTGAACTGCACTTTAAAATTTAAAAAAAAAACAGCTTTGGATGTGTGAACATCCAAAGAGCCTCATGGCGCAGTGGTTAAATGCCTGTATTGCAGGTAAAACTGTGCTCACGACCTGGGTTCAATCCCTGGTAGCAGGCTCAAGGTTCACTCAGCCTTCCATCCTTCCGAGGTCGGTAAAATGAGTACCCAGCTTGCTGGGGGGGGCAATGTGTAGCCTGCACACTGTAATTAAAAAATTGTAAACCGCCCAGAGACTACTTGTAGTGGTATGGGGTGGTATATAAGCAGAACACTTTGCTTTGCTTTTTGCTTTCAACACCTGTCCCACTTATTCAATCACGTGATGCTACAAAGAAGAAAAGCCGAACCTTCAGAAGATCAGGATCAAAACCCAGGTGAGATAGCAGCCCTATCACCTTTATCGAATGAACTGTGAAGGACTGGTATCATATGCCTGTTTATATAACTTTTTTTAGAAAGAGCCATTAAACAAAATAAAATGATAACTAATCTGGCATTTTGTCCAGCAGTAGGATTGATGTTCCTGTTGCTTAGCATAATGAATTGCACTTGTGTGTGTGTGTGTGTGTGTGTGTGTGTGTGTGTGTGTGTGTTGTATCGTTACAGTCATGACCGACTCCTCGTTACTCTCCATGGAGTTTTCTTGGCAGGGATACTGGAGTGGTTAGCCAGTTCCTACTCCAGGTACCTGCAGCACCTGGTATTACTTGGAGGTCTTCCATCCAAGTACTAACTAGGCCCAAACTGCTTAGCTTCCGAAATCAGACGAGATCAGATGTGTTTAGGGAGTAGGATGAATGAATTAACAGTGATTTGGAGAGTCAACTGCTCTGCAAATTGGATTGATTAAAATGGGTTTACTCTAACTGTCACTTACTTTAGAACAATAAGGCCGTGGTCACATGAACCAAATATTGCCTTCCAATCGCTCATGGAATTTGTGGTCAAGTGATGCAGGGCCATTAGCAAATCATTTAAAAGGCAAGCTAACTGTGAATCATTTCTTGTTTGGCCAGAACCTTCTACTTCCTTGGTTGTGGATCTTTTTTAGTTGTTGTGTGTGTGAATACTCTTGTT
Organism: Phrynocephalus forsythii; assembly: GCA_029282475.1. Taxonomy (NCBI): domain Eukaryota; kingdom Metazoa; phylum Chordata; class Lepidosauria; order Squamata; family Agamidae; genus Phrynocephalus; species Phrynocephalus forsythii. The sequence goes on from JAPFRF010000002.1 coordinate 17,189,342, forward strand.
ACACTTTTTTTTGAACTGTCCCTGTGCATGTCCTTTTAATCTTGTTTTATTTTTAAATTATTTTTCAGCAGCATTTTGGTTGATATGTCATCTGTCAAATGGTGTCCACAAAAAAGATCCAGGACAGTACTTATTGAATTGAAAGGAAATTACTCAGTAGCCTAAAAGCATAATGGGATATATGTATATCCTGGAATAAATACCATGTGACTAGATGATTAAAACACAACTAAAACTCATATAACCATAGGGGGACATTTCACTTGTGTGACCCTGGCCTTAATCACAGTTACAGTAGGCTCATTTGAATCAATGACACTGAAAGGGGATTTGACCAATTAAATCCCCATTGATTCAGTAAGCCTACTCAAATGTGATTTAGTATACTAAGTAGAGATGGGCACGAATAAAAAAAAGGTGTTTCGTTTGTCGTTTGTCGTTTAGGGGGTCTGTTTCGGTTCGTTTCCTTTTTTGCAAATTTTTGCAAAAAATTCATTTTCATTTTTTGTTCGTTTTGTTACTGTTTTGTTACCATTTATTTCAATTTTTGTGATTTTTTTTTAGCTTTTAAAGCAGTTCAATGTATTGCCGTAATGAAAACAAAACGGGCGACAAAATTTCTGGTGTTTCTGTTCATTTCGTTTCATTTTAGAGTTAAAATCTGTTTGTCATTTCGTTGTATAACGAAACGAAAAAATGGAAACGGAAACAAAAAAATGTTCGTTTCATGCCCATCTCTAATACTAAGCAACAGGATTTTGGCCAATGTTTGACATAATGAATTAATTGTCTGCTTTAGTGTCTGCGTATATGGAAGTAGTGCTGAATTGGAAAGATCACACGTTCCATCTTTTAGAAGCAGGCTAGCTAGAATCAAGGCTTTCACAGTCATGGATTCTCAAATGGCATCTTAGAGTGGAAAGTTCCAAAGCATGTCAATATAGAAAAGGCCCAGCATCACATGCCGTAAGTCCAACTTTGAATCCTGGTGTGAAGTGGAAAAAGACCATTACCCCCAATGACTCAACTGGGGTGGGGAGGAAGGTTCCAATAGGAGATCCTGGTACATCAGGCATCCTGGCCTAGGGAGATTTGGGCTTTAAAAGCAGTATCTTCAGAAGTTTTCTGAATCTGACTTGACTCTATACTTTAATACATGTGTTGCTAGGAATACTTCTGAAGGCAGGGCTTCTTTGCCCACCCATATGGATGAGCTGTGTACAGCGCCAGACACAGGGCTGGTCGGGCAGGGGTCAGGCAGCCTATATATAGGCTGCTCAAGCCTGCTCTGGCCTCTTTCCCACCCAACCACCCTTCAGTGCTGAGAATGATAATAACTGGTCACATCTGGGGCTAGATGGGAATTTTTGACCAGTACCCAAATTAGATGCAGGGTATTGGTGGGTTTTCTCCCATAACATTTTCATTCTAGGGTTAGGTCAGTAGTTATTACTCAATCTGGTCACAACGGCAGGTAGTACAAAAAAAGCCAAAGCGTGCTGCTTATATACCACCCCATACCACTTCCAGTAGTCTCTGACCAGTTTATAGTTTAGTTACAGTATGCAGGCTACACATTGCCCCCCCCCACCAGGCTGGGTACTCATTTTACCTACCTCGGAAGGATGGAAGGCTGAGTCAACCATGAACTGACTACCTGGGATTGAACCCCAGGTCGTCAGCACAGTTTTAGCTGCAGTGCAGGCATTTAACCACTGTGTCATGAGGAAATGAATTCAGGTGAGTTCTTTAGCAAGGGATTGGAGGGTGGTTAATGAGGCTGGGTTTGAGGGCTGCTTTGGGGT
>JAPFRF010000002.1:17196146-17198646 GCA_029282475.1 Phrynocephalus forsythii
GGAGGAAAGTTGCATTAAGTAAAGAAATCATCCTCGACATCATTCATTGCATACTAAGTTGTGTGACTAATAATGCAACCAATAATGTCTACAGTGCATTCTTTTTTAACTTGGGGCAATAGGGCAAAAATACTCTAAATGAATAAATAAATTGCTCCCAAAATGTAACACAATTTGCATAGCTACCCAAAAGGATTGAATGGATGTAAATATAGATTCAGCATATTAGTTTATTAGGAAACTAGCATTTATTCTGCTGTAGGCTTTTCCAAACTAATCCAGAAAAAGCAGAGATTATAACGATATGTCGGTTCTGGGTGAGTCACATCATGAGTTGGGTCTCTGCAAAAGCTATTTAGCCCCAGGATGCCTCCAGAAGGGAATCATAAACCACTTCTGAGTGCTCTCTGTCTAGGAAGTACTGGAAGGGGTTGCCATAAGATGGAATCAACATGATGGAATGTCATCACCACCACCACCACTACCACCACCACCACCACCACCACCACGTTAGTATCACAGACTACTGTACTTCTTATCTCCATAAAATTGCATAAACTACTTTGGGGTTTCTACAATATGTTTCACAAAAGATGCATTGTAAATTTAGAACATTCCCTGAAGTTTTTCTTTTTCTAATTACAATTTTAAAAAATAGCTTCCTTTTTCTGTTACACTTTGAAACTTCTCTTCTCTCTTTATACTCCATTTGTAATTCTTCAATCATGTTAACCTCTCTTCTGTCTCTACCTCAAAATGTCATAGATATGCTACAGACAGGGCCGGCGTGTCCATTAAGGCGAACTAGGCAGTTGCCTAGGGCGCCAAAATGGAGAGGGGGCGCTGGCCAGCCTGCTGCCCCTGCTGCCCCCCTGCTGCTGGCCCCCGCCCCCGCCGCCTGTCGCCATCTGCCTGCCGCCCCCCGCGCATATCGCTGCCCACCTCTGTGCCATCGCCCCCGCCATCTGCCACCCCCTGCTGCCCCGCCCCCTGCCGCCACCCCACCCTGCCTCACCCCACCGCCACCCCCGCCCCTGCTGCCACCCCACCCTGCCCCCACCGCCGCTGCCACCCCTGCTGCCACCCCACCCCACCTAGGGTGCAAAAAACCCTAGCCCCGGCCCTGGCTACAGATATAAAAGTTCCCTTTCTTTTCTATTGTGTTTGGATCTGATAGTGTTTCTGTGATACAATTGTTTTAGATTCCATTGAGGGCACTAATAAAATGTGGTGAAAATTATAATGTATGCTGAAGTATAGAATTATTTCCCAGCATTTCATTGGTGTAAATCCAATAACTGTCTATTCTTCTGGGATATAAGATAAAGATGACAAACCACAATTGTCCATCCCAGGACTGAATTTTAATTGGTTTGATAACATCTTAATAGATGCATTTGTTTAATTGTTTTAATTTAGTGTCAGTTCAGACATTTCAGTCTGTACTTGGATAGCAGCAGAGTAGATATTTGTTGATATTTTTCTTTGTCATTAAATGGAATTAAATTAAATTATTTTAGCTCACGTCCCCTGATGTATATGGCATCGCTTCTCTAATCTAATAATGCACACTGTTTGGAAAATATGTGCTTTCAATTAAAGACATTTTAAGAACAGAAATGATGAAAAAAATAATTAATGAGAAAATAGTTTGCATCCCTGTGTACTGGCTTAAGTTAATCAAAGGTGCTTTGAATTCGAAATTGGTAATTAAGTTTGCTTGGTTTTGTACTCATCAAGTGCTAGGAGAGTTGCTGAGAATTTGTGAAATTAAGTTACTCCCAAAGTGAGAACAACATTGAATACATTTTGTTTTTCTAAATGACAAATTATGTATTACCCTATTAGGAGCCAAGTCAATGCATTCTTATTTACACCCAACAATCAGCTTTAAATAAATAAATAAATAAATAAATAAATAAATAAATAAATAAATAAATAAATATTATGGCACCTTAAAGACTAGCTACTATATTTTAATGTGACCTTTTGTAATCCACTTTTTTCAGATACAAAATATTTAGTATTTCTCTACCAATATGGGTTGGGATCATAGTTGCCATCTTGCTCCCTACATGACTCATGCATGATTTGTGGTATTGTATATAGTAATAGGTAGGACCCAATCCATGTGGGAAGGGCTGCAGAATTAGCAGTAGGTTTAGAAGAATTTATTCTTCCCTTCTTTAAGGAGCGTTTTTACCAGTTCCACTCCCCCAGTGAGCTTCCATGGCTAAGAGAGGATTCAGAGACAGGCCTCCAGAGTCCTAGTCCATTACTCGGCCCACTACACAATACTTATGCATCTCACAAAGAATGAGAGAAAGAGAGGGGCAATCAGGCAGACAAGAAATGACATAGAATTGTGTCTACTTTGGATTTATATCCTCCAGGATAACCTATCATGCCCTCACAAAGGAAAGGAGACGATTTGAGAAAAGAGTCTTCTTCCAGTCTTTGAGAGACTGTGTACATTTTTCAGGACCAGTTTAGCGCAATT